>JAPXFY010000520.1:27500-45000 GCA_030674185.1 Monoplex corrugatus | reverse complement strand
TTGTTACAACACCTACCTGACTACAATATTGTTACAACACTACCTGACTACAATATTGTTACATCACCTACCTGACCCCTGAATTGTTACAACACCTACCTGACCCCTGAATTGTTACTACACCTACCTGACCCGGAATTGTTACTACACCTACCTGACCTCTGTACTGTTACTACACCTACCTGACCTCTGTACTGTTACTACACCTACCTGACACCTCAATTGTTACTACACCTACCTGACACCTCAATTGTTACTACACCTATCTGACACCTGAATTGTTACTACACCTACCTGACTACAATATTGTTACTACACCTACCTGACACCTAAATTGTTACTAACCCTACCTGACACCTGAATTGTTACTAACCCTACCTGACTACAATATTGTTACTACACCTACCTGACCCCTGAATTGTTACTACACCTACCTGACACCTGAATTGTTACTACCTAATCAGACAGGGGCTGTTTTCAAAGTCCCTGTGTACACAAATCTGTGCATAAGCACTAAGTCAAACACACCTTTCTTACATCTGTGGCAAGCATTGATCGATATTTATCGATGAAGTCAACTTTGGGCAATGTGACCATGGTACTGCACCTGCGTACGCGTATAGACACACACACAGTACACAACAGGGGCTACATAAGTCCATTAGACCCGTTACATACATAATAGGATCGCAGTGTTGCTTTATTTCTTTACTTTTGATTGACTAGACTGGGAAATCTGGCTGAAATAGATGTTTTTAAATACAGTTTTGAATACGGAGAGAAACGACATACAGGAACGTCAGTTCCCTGTAGCATCAGTTTTTCTGTTAGCTATATAATGACAAAGCAAAGGTAAGGGGCTGGAACTAATCAGCACGAAGACTGAAGTCATGGTGATCAGTAAAAAAAACATGAAATCCCCTCATGCAAAATAACAGCAAACGGCACAACCTTGAGACAGGTTGATAAATTCAAATACCTGAGAACGATCATTTCATCAGACGGCAGATGCACATCAGAAATAGCCGGCAGAATCGGCCAAGCCAAAACAGCATTCGGGAAGATGACAGGCATTCTTACCAACAAATGCCTATCAATTAACATCAGGAAGAGAGATCTTGAATGTTATATAGAACGAATACTGTTGTACGGATGTGAGGCGTGGACAGTCAACAAACAAAGTCAGAACAAGATTGAGGCAGCCGAGATGTGGTTTCTAAGAAGAATGTTGAGAGTTCCATGGACAGCAAAGAAAACAAATGAGACAGACACAAGTAGATCACTCATAAGGAAGATTAGGAAAAGACAGGCAACATTTATAGGCCATTTTATGAGGCAGGGGAATTTGGAGCACCTGGTCACAAGGGGAAAGCTGGAAGGAAAGAGAGCACCGGGTAGACCCAGAGAGAAAATGCTGGACGGACTTGCAGAGTGGCTGGGGACGAGGGGAGTGGGAGAGATACTAGGGGCAACGAGAGATAGAGACAGATGGAAGTCCATGATCGCCAACGCCATGCGGCAGGGTACCTGATGATGATGATATAATGACAGAGAGTTTCCCAAAGATTTAAAACTAAGAATCCTGAAAATTTTGATTTGACTGTTTTAATGTATGGTTGCGAAATCTGGACACTAAAAAAAATGCGAAGAAAGTAAACTCAATGCAGCAAGAATTTGGTTTATAAACGACTCCTCGGAGTCAAATGGACAGACAGAAGAACAAATGATAGCGTGTTAAAATGAACTGAATGTCAGTTCCTTTTTAGAGACGTGTGTGTGTGTGTGTGGTGTGTGGTGTGTGTGTGTGTGTGTGTGTGTGTGTGTGTGTATGTGTGTATGTATGTATGTGTGTGTGTGTGCGTGTGTACGTGTGTATTTATGTGTGTGTGTGTGCGCGTGTGTATTTATGTGTGTGAGTGTGTGTACGTGTGTATTTATGTGTATGTCTGTGTGTGCGTGTGTATTTATGTGTGTGTGCGTGTGTATTTATGTGTGTGTGCGTGTGTATTTATGTGTGTGAGTGTGTGCGCGTGTGTATTTATGTGTGTGCGTGTGTGTATTTATGTGTGTGAGTGTGTGTGGTTGTGTATTTATGTGTGTGAGTGTGTGTGCGTGTGTATTTATGTGTGTGAGTGTGTGCGCGTGTGTATTTATGTGTGTGAGTGTGTGTGCGTGTGTTTATATGTATGTGCGTGTGTATTTATGTGTGTGTGCGTGTGTATTTATGTGTGTGAGTGTGTGTGCGTGTGTTTATATGTATGTGCGTGTGTATTTATGTGTGTGTGCGTGTGTATTTATGTGTGTGAGTATGTGCGCGTGTGTATTTATATGTGTGAGTGTGTGTGCGTGTGTATCTATGTTTGTGAGTGTGTGTGCGTGTGTATTTATGTGTGTGAGTGTGTGCGTGTGTATTTATGTGGGTAAGTGTGTGTGCGTGTGTATTTATGTGGGTAAGTGTGTGTGCGTGTGTATTTATGTGGGTAAGTGTGTGTGCGTGTGTATTTATGTGGGTAAGTGTGTGTGCGTGTGTATTTATGTGGGTAAGTGTGTGTGCGTGTGTATTTATGTGTGTGAGTGTGTGCGTGTGTATTTATGTGTGTGTGCGCGTCTGCATTTATGTGTGTGTGCGTGTGTATTTATGTGTGAGTGTGTGTGCGTGTGTATTCTGTGTGTGAGTGTGTGTGAGTGTGTGTGCGTGTGTATTTATGTGTGTGAGTGTGTGATTTATGTGTGTGTGTGTGTGCGTGTGTATTTATGTGTGTGAGTGTGTGTGTGTGAGTTATGTGTGTGTGCGTGTGTATTTATGTGTGTGAGTGTGTGCGCGTGTGTACTTATGTGTGTGATTGTGTGTGCGTGTGTATATATGTGTATGAGTGTGTGTGCGTGTGTATTTATGTGTGTGTGTGCGTGTGTATTTATGTGTGTAAGTGTATGCGCGTGTGTATTTATGTGTGTGTGTGCGTGTGTATTTATGTGTGTGTGTGCGTGTGTATTTATGTGTGTGAGTGTGTGTGCGTGTGTATTTATGTGTGTAAGTGTGTGTGCGAGTGTATTTATGTGTGTGAGTGTGTGTGTGTGTGATTTATGTGTGCGTGCGTGTGTATTTATGTGTGTGAGTGTGCGTGTGTATTTATGTGTGTGTGCGTGTGTATTTATGTGTGTGTGTGTGTATGCGCGAGTGTATTTATGTGTGTGAGTGTGTGTGTGTGTGATTTATGTGTGCGTGCGTGTGTATTTATGTGTGTGAGTGTGCGTGTGTATTTATGTGTGTGTGCGTGTATGCGCGAGTGTATTTATGTGTGTGAGTGTGTATGCGTGTGTATATATGTTTGTGAGTGTGTGTGCGTGTGTATTTATGTATGAGTGTGTGTGCGTGTGTATTTATTTGTGTGAGTGTGTGTGCGTGTGTATTTATGTGTGTAAGTGTGTGTGCGTGTGTATTTATGTGTGTGTGCGTGTGTATTTATGTGTGTGAGTGTGTGTGCGTGTGTATATATGAGTGTGAGTGTGTGTGCGTGTGTATTTATGTGTGTGTGCGCGTGTGTATTTATGTGTGTGAGTGTGTGTGCGTGTGTATTTATGTGTGTGTGCGCGTGTGTATTTATGTGTGAGTGTGTGTGCGTGTGTATGTATGAGTGTGAGTGTGTGTGCGTGTGTATTTATGTGTGTGAGTGTGTGTGCGTGTGTATTTATGTGTGTGTGCGTGTGTGTGCGTCTCCAAAAAGGAACTGAATGTCAGGTGCTAACTGCTAACAGAGATCAACACACACACAAAAAGAAAAGCTGAAATACGTAGGCCGTGCGATCAGAAACACCAAAAAACAGATTTGGTATCAGTGTCCTGCAGGGGAAAGTTGTGGCGAGGAGAAGAAAGGAACGACCGCACACCTCCTGTTTCAACAACATCGCTGAAGTCTGTGGTCTGGGGATCCAGGAAGTCGCCCACAGATGTCTCAATCATGTGACCTGGAGAAGACTTGTGACGTCGAGCGTGGCTCCTACCGCCGATCCCGGCAAGGGAGATAGGTGAGGTGAGGTGAGGTGTGGTGAGGTGAGGTGAAATGATCTTTGGCCTTATGAGGTATTACCACAAAACCACATCATGTAGCATTGTTTTAAAAGAAAAAACAAAACAAAAAAAACTCCGTCCAAAAAAATAAAAAACAAAAACAAACAAACAAACAAAAACAACAACAACAAGATGCAAACAAAGAAAAAACAACAACAAACAAAAACAACAACAACAACAAGATGCAAACAAAGAAAAAACAACAACAAACAAACAACAACAACAAGATGCAAACAAAGAAAAAACAACAACAACAACAACAACAAGATGCACACAAAGAAAAAACAACAACAAACAAACAACAACAAGATGCAAACAAAGAAAAAACAACAACAACAACCACAACAAGATACAAACAAAGAAAAAACAACAACAAACAAACAACAACAAGATGCAAACAAAGAAAAAACAACAACAAACAAACAACAACAACAAGATGCAAACAAAGCAAAAACAACAACAAACAAACAACAACAAGATGCAAACAAAGAAAAAACAACAACAACAACAAGATGCAAACAAAGAAAAAAACAACAACAACAACAAGATGCAAACAAAGAAAAAACAACAACAACAAGATGCAAACAAAGAAAAAACAACAACAACAACAAGATGCAAACAAAGAAAAAACAACAATCACAACAAGATGCAAACAAAGAAAAAACAACAACAAAGAAACAAACAACAAGATGCAAACAAAGAAAAAACAACAACAAAGAAACAAACAACAACAAGATGCAAACAAAGAAAAAACAACAAACAAACAACAAGATACAAACAAAGAAAAAACAACAAACAAACAACAACAAGATGCAAACAAAGAAAAAACAACAACAAACAAACAAACAACAAGAAGGTGCAAACAAAGAAAAAACAACAACAAACAAACAAACAAACAACAAGATGCAAACAAAGAAAAAACAACAAACAAACAAACAACAAGATGCAAACAAAGAAAAAACAACAAACAAACAAACAACAAGATGCAAACAAAGAAAAAACAACAACAAACAAACAAACAACAAGATGCAAACAAAGAAAAAACAACAACAAACAAACAACAACAACAAGATGCAAACAAAGAAAAAACAACAACAAACAAACAAACAACAACAAGATGCAAACAAAGAAAAAACAACAAACAAACAAACAACAAGATACAAACAAAGAAAAAACAACAAACAAACAACAAGAAGATGCAAACAAAGAAAAAACAACAACAAACAAACAACAAGAAGATGCAAACAAAGAAAAAACAACAACAAACAAACAAACAACAACAAGATGCAAACAAAGAATAAACAACAACCAACAAATAACAACAACAAGATGCAAACAAAGAAAAAACAACAACAAACAAACAACAACAACAAGATGCAAACAAAGAAAAAACAACAACAAACAAACAAACAACAACAAGAAGATGCAAACAAAGAAACAACAAACAAACAACAACAACAAGCAAACAAACAAAAAACAACAAACAAACAAAAAACAACAAGCAAACAAACAAAAAACAACAAACAAACAAACAAAAAAACAACAAGAAGCAAACAAAGAAACAACAACAAACAAACAAAACAAACCACCCAGACATACATGGCCGCCTGCACGCTCGAGCGCACACGTAACCAAGGCTACATTACATATTCAGCATTTCAGAATAAATATTGTTTTGTTTTTTTACGTTTTGAGTCATTTCATGGAATAGGTTAGCTTTAACAGATGAAGTGGGTTTTGAAAACAAAGAGAAAGGGAGTATTACGGATTGTCAAAGGAACAATAGAATTTGTAATGATTGTACCTTGGAAGCGGACAGGTCCTTCGCTTTATGTTGCATCAGCACAGAACAGAACGGAATTAACTACAGGACTCTTTTCATACGAAAATCTATACCTGACTGCAATATTGTTACAACACCTGACTACAATATTGTTACAACACCTGACTACAATATTGTTACAACACCTGACTACAGTATTGTTACAACACCTGACTACAATATTGTTACAACACCTGACTACAAATATTGTTACTACACCTGACTACAATATTGTTACTACCCTGACTACAATATTGTTACAACACCTGACTACAATATTGTTACTACACCTACCTGACTACAATATTGTTACAACACCTGACTACAATATTGTTGCTACACCTACCTGACTACAATATTGTTACAACACCTACCTGACTACAATATTGTTACAACATCTACCTGTCTACAATATTGTTACTACATCACCTGACTACAATATTGTTACAACACCTGACTACAATATTGTTACTACAACACCTGACTACAATATTGTTACTACACCTACCTGACTACAATATTGTTACAACACCTACCTGACTACAATATTGTTACAACATCTACCTGACTACAATATTGTTACAACACCTACCTGACTACAATATTGTTACAACATCTACCTGACTACAATATTGTTACTACACCTACCTGACTACAATATTGTTACAACACCTACCTGACTACAATATTGTTACAACATCTACCTGACTACAATATTGTTACAACACCTGACTACAATATTGTTACAACATCTACCTGACTACAATATTGTTACTACATCTACCTGACTACAATATTGTTACAACACCTACCTGACTACAATATTGTTACAACACCTACCTGACTACAATATTTTTACAACACCTGACTACAATATTGTTACTACATCTACCTGACTACAATATTGTTACAACATCTACCTGACTACAATATTGTTACAACATCTACCTGACTACAATATTGTTACAACACCTACCTGACTACAATATTGTTACAACACCTACCTGACTACAATATTATTACTACACCTACCTGACTACAATATTGTTACTACACCTACCTGACTACAATATTGTTACAACACCTACCTGACACCTGAATTGTTACAACACCTACCTGACTACAATATTATTACTACACCTACCTGACTACAATATTGTTACAACACCTACCTGACTACAATATTGTTACAACATCTACCTGACTACAATATTGTTACAACACCTGACTACAATATTGTTACAACACCTACCTGACTACAATATTGTTACAACACCTGACTACAATATTGTTACAACACCTACCTGACTACAATATTGTTACAACACCTACCTGACTACAACATTGTTACAACATCTACCTGACTACAATATTGTTACTACATCACCTGACTACAATATTGTTACAACACCTACCTGACTACAATATTGTTACTACACCTACCTGACTGCAATATTGTTACAACACCTACCTGACTACAATATTGTTACTACACCTACCTGACTACAATATTGTTACAACACCTACCTGACTACAATATTGTTACTACACCTACCTGACTGCAATATTGTTACAACATCTACCTGACTACAATATTGTTAGTACACCTACCTGACTACAATATTGTTACAACACCTACCTGACTACAATATTGTTACAACACCTGACTACAATATTGTTACTACACCTACCTGACTACAATATTGTTACAACACCTACCTGACTACAATATTGTTAGTACACCTACCTGACTACAATATTGTTACAACACCTACCTGACTACAATATTGTTACAACACCTACCTGTCTACAATATTGTTACTACATCTACCTGACTATAATATTGTTACTACACCTGACTACAATATTGTTACAACACCTACTTGACTGCTATATTGTTACAACACCTACCTGACTACAATATTGTTACAACACCTACCTGACTACAATATTGTTACAACACCTACCTGACTGCAATATTGTTACAACACCTACCTGACACCTGAATTGTTAATACACCTACCTGCCACCTGTATTGTTACTACACCTACCTGACCCTTGAATTGTTACAACACCTACCTGACACCTGAATTGTTACTACACCTACCTGACACCTAAATTGTTACTAACCCTACCTGACACCTGAATTGTTACTACACCTACCTGACACCTAAATTGTTACTAACCCTACCTGACTTACTACACCTACCTGACTACAATATTGTTACTACACCTACCTGACCCCTGAATTGTTACTACCTAATCAGAGAGATGGCTGTTTTCAAAGTCCCTGTGTACACAAATCTGTGCATAAGCACTAAGTCAAACACACCTTTCTTACATCTGTGGCAAGCATTGATCGATATTTATCGATGAAGTCAACTTTGGGCACTATGACCATGGAATTGCACCTGCGTACGCGTATAGACACACACACAGCACACAGCAACGGCTACATAAATCCATTAGACCCGTTACATACATAATAAAATCACACTGTTGCTTTGTTTCTTTACTTTTGATTGACTAGACTGGGAAATGTGGCTGAAACAGATGTTTTTAAATAATTTTTGAATACGTAGAGAAACGACATACAGGAACGTCAGTTCCCTGTAACATAAGTTTTTCTGGTAGCTATATAATGACAAAGCAAAGGTAAGGGGCTGGAACTAAACAGCAGGAAGACTGAAGTCATGGTGATCAGTAAAAAAAAACATGAAATCCCCTCATGCAAAATAACAGCAAACGGCACAACCTTGAGACAGATTGATAAATTCAAATACCTGAGAACGATCATTTCATCAGACGGCAGATGCACATCAGAAATAGCCAGCAGAATCGGCCAAGCCAAAACAGCATTCGGGAAGATGACAGGCATTCTTACCAACAAATGCCTATCAATTAACATCAGGAAGAGAGATCTTGAATGTTATATAGAACGAATACTGTTGTACGGATGTGAGGCGTGGACAGTCAACAAACAAAGCCAGAACAAGATTGAGGCAGCCGAGATGTGGTTTCTAAGAAGAATGTTGAGAGTTCCACGGACAGCAAAGAAAACAAACGAGACAGTCTTGATGGAGGCAGACACAAGTAGATCACTCATAAGGAAGATTAGGAAAAGACAGGCAACATTTATAGGCTATTTTATGAGGAAGGGGGATTTGGAGCACCTGGTCACAACGGGAAAGCTGGAGGGAAAGAGAGCACCGGGTAGACCCAGAGAGAAAATGCTGGACGGACTTGCAAAGTGGCTGGGGACGAGGGGGGTGGGAGAGATGCTAGGGGCAACGAGAGATAGAGACAGATGGAAGTCCATGATCGCCAACACCATGCGGCAGGGCACCTGATGATGATGATATAATGACAGAGAATTTCACAAAGATTTAAAACTAAGAATCCTGAAAATTTTGATTTGACTGTTTTAATGTATGGTTGCGAAATCTGGACACTAAAAAAAGGCGAAGAATGTGAACTCAATGCAGCAAGAATTTTAGTTTATAAACGACTCCTCGGAGTCAAATGGACAGACAGAAAAACAAATGATAGCGTGTTAAAATGAACTGAATGTCAGTTCCTTTTTAGAGACGTGTGTGTGTGAGTGTGTGTGTGTGTGTGTGTGTGTGTGTGTATGTGTGTATGTATGTATGTGTGTGTGTGTGTGTGCGTGTGTACGTGTGTATTTATGTGTGTGTGTATTTATGTGTGTGAGTGTGTGTACGTGTGTATTTATGTGTATGTCTGTGTGTGCGTGTGTATTTATGTGTGTGTGCGTGTGTATTTATGTGTGTGCGCGTGTGTATTTATGTGTGTGAGTGTGTGCGCGTGTGTATTTATGTGTGTGAGTGTGTGTGCTTGTGTATTTATGTGTGTGAGTATATGCGCGTGTGTATTTATGTGTGTGAGTGTGTATTTATGTGTGTGAGTGTGTGCGCGTGTGTATTTATGTGTGTGCGTGTGTATTTATGTGTGTGAGTGTGTGTGCGTGTGTTTATATGTATGTGCGTGTGTATTTATGTGTGTGTGCGTGTGTATTTATGTGTGTGAGTATGTGCGCGTGTGTATTTATGTGTGTGCATGTGTATTTATATGTGTGAGTGTGTGCGTGTATATTTATATGTGTGTGCGTGTGTATCTATGTTTGTGAGTGTGTGTGCGTGTGTATTTATGTGTGTGAGTGTGTGCGTGTGTATTTATGTGGGTAAGTGTGTGTGCGTGTGTATTTATGTGTGTGAGTGTGTGCGTGTGTATTTATGTGTGTGTGCGCGTCTGTATTTATGTGTGTGTGCGTGTGTATTTATGTGTGTGAGTGTGTGTGTGCGTGTGTATTCTGTGTGTGAGTGTGTGTGCGTGTGTGAGTGTGTGTGCGTGTGTATTTATGTGTGTGAGTGTGTGTTTGTGATTTATGTGTACGTGTGTATTTATGTGTGTGAGTGTGTGTGTGTGAGTTATGTGTGTGTGCGTGTGTATTTATGTGTGTGAGTGTGTGCGCGTGTGTACTTATGTGTGTGATTGTGTGTGCGTGTGTATATATGTGTGTGAGTGTGTGTGCGTGTGTATATATGTTTGTGAGTGTGTGCGTGTGTATTTATGTGTGTGAGTGTGTGTGCGTGTGTATTATGTGTGTGAGTGTGTGCGTGTGTATTTATGTGTGTGTGCGCGTCTGTATTTATGTGTGTGTGCGTGTGTATTTATGTGTGTGAGTGTGTGTGCGTGTGTATTCTGTGTGTGAGTGTGTGTGCGTGTGTGAGTGTGTGTGCGTGTGTATTTATGTGTGTGAGTGTGTGTGCGTGTGTATATATGAGTGTGAGTGTGTGTGCGTGTGTATTTATGTGTGTGAGTGTGTGTGCGTGTGTATTTATGTGTGTGTGCGTGTGTGTGCGTCTCCAAAAAGGAACTGAATGTCAGGTGCTAACTGCTAACAGAGATCAACACACACACAAAAAGAAAAGCTGAAATACGTAGGCCGTGCGATCAGAAACACCAAAAAACAGATTTGGTATCAGTGTCCTGCAGGGGACAGTTGAGACGAGGAGAAGAAAGGGACGACCGCACACCTCCTGTTTCAACAACATCGCTGAAGTCTGTGGTCTGGGGATCCAGGAGGTCGCCCACAGATGTCTCAAGCGTGTGACCTGGAGAAGACTTGTGACGTCGAGCGTGTCTCCTACCGCTCATCCAGGCGAGGGAGAGAGGTGAGGTGAGGTGAAATGATCTTTGGCCGTATGAGGTATTACCACAAAACCACATCATGTAGCACTGTTTTAAAAGAAAAACAAACAAAAAACCTCCGTCCAAAAAAATAAAAAACAAAAAACAACAAACAAAGAAAAAACATCAAACAAACAAACAACAACAACAAGATGCAAACAAAGAAAAAACAACAAACAAAGAAAAAACAACAAACAAAGAAAAAACAACAAACAAAAAAACAACAAGAAGCAAACAAAGAAACAACAACAAACAAACAAACAAAAAACCCAGACATACATGGCCGCCTGCACGCGCGAGCGCACACGTAACCAAGGCTACATTACATATTCAGCATTTCAGAATAAATATTGTTTTGTTTTTTTACGTTTTGAGTCATTTCATGGAATAGGTTAGCTTTAACAGATGAAGTGGGTTTTGAAAACAAAGAGAATGGGAGTATTACGGATTGTCAAAGGAACAATAGAATTTGTAATGATTGTACCTTGGAAGCGGACAGGTCCTTCGCTTTATGTTGCATCAGCACAGAACAGAACGGAATTAACTACAGGACTCTTTTCATACGAAAATCTATACATGAACTGAAAGGTAAACACGTGTATGCACATATCTGTGGCTAGTATTGATTGATTCGTTATGTCAGCACTGACTAAATGATCATAGAAATGTGCGCGTGCGTGTGTGTGTGTACGTGTATGCGCGCTTGCATAGTCACACATTCTTACACCCTCTTTTTCGCTCCAAACACACCAAACATTCTGTTTCCATCCCTTATTTTGCCACCCCCCCTCTCTCTCTGTGTCTCTCCTTCATTCACACGCACGTACGCGCGCGCGGGCACACCCACACGCGCACGCACACACATACACACACACACGCACACTACACACACACACACACACACACACACACACACACACACACACGCACACACACACACAAACACGCACACAAGCCCGCACACACACATACACACACACACACACACATACACACACACACACACACACACACACACACACACACACACATTTTTACCCACCTTCACATTTTTACCGATGGATCAGTCTTAGAAAATAAATGTGCTGGTGCAGCATTTTATGTTCCAAAATTTAAGAAAAAAAAGTCATTTTTCGTTGGGGCAAACTTATCGATCTTTACAGCGGAATTAGTCGCTATTAATCAAGCATTGCATTATCTAGTAAATCTTAAACCCATGTCTTTCAAAGTAGTTCTCTTTGTTGACTCAAAATCTGTATTATATGCCTTACGGTCTTTTAATGCCGACACAAGACCTGATTTAATTACTGAGGCAAAACATCTTATACATCGTTTAAGGGTCAAAGGTACAGATATCAGTTTATGCTGGGTGCCTTCTCATGTTGGTCTTCACGGCAACGAAGTAGTTGACAGAGCAGCTAAGCAAGGCGCCCAGAATGCTGATAATGCTATAGAATTACATGTTCATACCTCCGTAAAAGAATCTTGCAACTTGCTCGAATCAGCCTCATGGACTCGATTTCATGAACATTCAGATGAACAGTTTGTGTCACAACAAATGATAAAACTTACCGTTCAAAATGTTTGTAAAAAATTGCAGTATTCTTCCATGTATCATTTGAGATCGATTGTTGCTGTTTGTTTTCGTATTCAGCTAAACGCATTGAAAACAAAATATTGTAAAAATGTCAAGTGTATTTGCGGCGAACAGTTCACACTGTTTCACTGTTTATTCTACTGCAAAATGCTATGTTCTTTTTTACCGAAAATGTTTACTCAAGAAAAGTATTCTGAAAATCATTTCCAGAAAATTACATCAGATCAATCTTTGTTAGTTAAAATTTCAGAATCATTAGTTCACAGTCCTGTTAACGCATTACTTTAACTTTATTCAGTTTGTGTTTTAGTGTTACAATTTCCCTTCACGTTGTTGAAGTTAATTGTTAGTGTTAAGTTCTCGTTCCATTTTACTGTTCCCCCACCTGCTAATGTCTTTTTCCTCTGTCTTCCCTCTGCCCAAATCCAACCCGTCCAACTATCGTTCTACATATTATTTTGTTCACTTTTTAAAATTTTTTTTTAAATGTCCCCTTCCCCCCCTCCCCCGTCTAATATCACTTATAGTGAAAAGACGTTAAATTAAAGAACGAACGAAACACACACACACACACACACACACACCACACACACACACACAACAACACACACACAACAACACACACACACACAACCACACACACACACACACACACACACACACACACACACACACACACACACACACACACACACACACACACACACACACACACACACACACACACACACACACCATAATTGAATGACTGCAGACTGAGGAACTGACGACATACTGAATAGAACTGTACTGTGTTTGTGTGCGGTTCAAGTTTCACAGAATTATGAAACGCACTGACTCTCTACTACGTTAAAAAAAACATGAGTAGTGTGTGTTCTCCATTCCTTCCCCCACTCTTGGCGAGCTTGGTTTTTTTTTTTTTATCAGAAATCGATGATGACTGAATATTTACTTAGGCCTGTTTTTAATGTCCTTAATTCTTACCAACAAATGCCTATCAATTAACATCAGGAAGGGAGTTCTTCAATGTTATATAGAACCAATACTGTTGTTTGAGGGTGGATGTGATGCGTCTAGTGTGTCGGCTAGTGACTAGTGACTGCGTGCTTGTCACCTCTCACTTTCACAGCCTGCACCGCTGACTAGCAGCTATGCGAAAAGAAGAGCAGAAGGAAGTCTCTTTCTGTCAGTACATAGCCTCTCCATCAGCAAGCCCTACGCTGTGCCTCCTCGTGGCGACAGGCGGTAACTGAACACCTCACGGACTCAGGCTAAATCTCGTAGGACTCGGAGGAGGTCTGGCCCCCAGACGTGCGGCATGCAGGCCCACCGGCTTGTGGATATTCCCTGGTGCCCACGAACCAGATCCCCAAGCTATGGGTAAGTAGCTCCACTGCCTTGTGGACATCTCGGGAGAGAGTGAGGCTAAGGGAGTTAACCCTGAAAAAAAACGATGGAGGGCAAGGGGAAACCACCATCGTAGTTTTCCCCAGGAAAAACCATGGACAAAAGAAAGAGGAAAAAGAAAGTTAACGACGTCAATAGGTGCTTCGTCCGGTAGGGACTGTCATGCGGCGCAGGTGACACCAGACCGTCAGCCAGCTACTGCGACCAAAATTAAACCATATAAGCTCTTTCCAAAACATCAAAAGAGGAGTCAGACAGGGTTGTGTTTTGTCACCAGATCTGTTTTCACTATACAGCGAAAACATCATGAAAAACCTAGAAGAAGACCCTGGATTAAAGGTTGGAGGGAAAATGATAAACAACATTCGGTACGCAGATGACACCGTGCTAATTGCAGAAAATGAAAGGGACCTACAAGACCTTGTGAATATACTAGAAATAGAAAGCAAAAGTAAGGGATTGAAACTAAACAGCAGGAAGGCTGAAGTCATGGTGATCAGTAAAAAACATGAAATCCCCTCATGCAAAATAACTGCAAATGGCACAACCTTGACACAGGTTAATACGTTCGAATACCTGGGAACGGTCATTTCATCAGACGGCAGATGCACATCGGAAATAGCTGGCAGAATCGGCCAAGCCAAAACAGCATTCAAGAAGATGACAAGCATTCTTACCAACAAATGCCTATCAATTAACATCAGGAAGAGAGTTCATGAATGTTATATAGAACCAATACTGTTGTACAGATGCGAGGCGTGGACAGTCAACAAGCAAAGCCAGAACAAGATTGAGGCAGCCGAGATGTGGTTTCTAAGAAGAATGTTGAGAGTTCCATGGACAGCAAAGAAAACAAACGAGACAGTCTTGATGGAGGCAGACACCAGTAGATCACTCATAAGGAAGATTAGGAAAAGACAGGCAACATTTATAGGCCATTTTATGAGGAAGGGAGATTTGGAGCACCTGGTCACAACGGGAAAGCTGGAGGGAAAGAAAGCACCGGGTAGACCCAGGGAGAGAATGCTGGACGGACTTGCAGAGTGGCTGGGGACGAGGGGGATGGGAGAGATGCTAGGGGCAACGAGAGAAAGAGACAGATGGAAGTCCATGATCGCCATCGCCATGCGGCAGGGCACCTGATGATGATGATGATTAATTATGTTTAAATTTGTATTCAGGTATCTTTTTTTTAAATCCCCTGTGCAATAAATTGGACGGCGTGGTCAACGCCAGGGGCATCTCTTTAGATTATGTGCGCGAATGCATTGATACGTGTTATTAATTTTCATTGTCTTTTTTTTTGTGTTGAAGAATTGTGTCTGTTTTGAAACGGTTATAGCCCTGATGTGGCTCTACGCAATCGGCTGGGCCTTAAACAAAATAACAATAACAATAAAACTAATAACAATAACAATAAAAATAACAATGACAAGAACAATAAAAATAACAATGACAAATTCCAGTGGGGCGAGGGGGGGTCCGGATCTCAGTGTCTTCATGTACCTGCATTATGAAGGCGGTGCCTCTCTCTTCTCCCTCCCTATTTTACTCTAAAGAGGATCAGTATCCAGTCACAGCTGGGCGGACGCTGGGCTGGCTATGTGTTCATGCTGTTTGGTGACCCACTACAACGCCATATTCGGGAATGGTGTGTGTGTGTGTGTGTGTGTGTGTGTGTGTGTGTATGTGTGTGTGTTTGTGTATGTGTGTGCATATGTGTTTTTGTATGTGTGTAGTATGTCTGTGTGTACGTGTTTGTGTTTGTGTGTGTGTGTGTGTTTATGTTTGTGTATGTGTGTGTGCGTTTGTGTATGTGTGTATATCTGTGTATGTGTGTGTGTTTGTGTATATATGTGTGTGTGTGTTTGTGTAAGTGTGTGTGTATTTGTGTGTGTTTGTGTATGTGTGTGTGTGTGTGTCGGGGGGGGGGGGGGAAGGACGGGTGTGGTTACTCTAAAGTACATGTATGTATACGAGTTCTGCACTTAGGAAATTATGAAATATATTGATTAATCGATACATTGCAAACCTGACGTGGATTGTGTCCCCTCCCTTCTCCTACTTGCTTCATTATCCCCCTTCCCGATAGTCGCCTGTGTGTCTGGGTTATATGGGCAGTTGCCCTGTTGTGTGGAAAATGAAATGATTCACACATCTTTTTTCTGTTTGACTTTTTGTTTTTGTTTTGTTTGTTTGTTTGTTATATTTTTTGTTTGTTTGTTTGTTTGTTTGTTTGTTGTTGTTTGTTTTTTTTTGGGGGGGGGGGTTATTGCCTCACTTTTTTTTTACATTACAAGGCACCTGTCTTGTCTTGTATTAAATATGCGTTCTGATTCTTTTGTTTTTTTGTTTTTTGCCGGGCCACGTTAGGGAAACTTAACAACGATGCTGGAAGTCCTTTATCAGACATACGTTAGGGAAACTTAACAACGATGCTGGAAGTCCTTTATCAGACATACGTTAGGGAAACTTAACAACGATGCTGGAAGTCATTTATCAGACATACGTTAGGGAAACTTAACAACGATGCTGGAAGTCCTTTATCAGACATACGTTAGGGAAACTTAACAACGATGCTGGAAGTCCTTTATCAGACATACGTTAGGGAAACTTAACAACGATGCTGGAAGTCATTTATCAGACATACGTTAGGGAAACTTAACAACGATGCTGGAAGTCCTTTATCAGACATACGTTAGGGAAACTTAACAACGATGCTGGAAGTCCTTTATCAGACATACGTTAGGGAAACTTAACAACGATGCTGGTAATCCTTTATCAGACATACGTTAGGGAAACTTAACAACGATGCTGGAAGTCCTTTATCAGACATACGTTAGGGAAACTTAACAACGATGCTGGTAATCCTTTATCAGACATACGTTAGGGAAACTTAACAACGATGCTGGAAGTCATTTATCAGACATACGTTAGGGAAACTTAACAACGATGCTGGTAATCCTTTATCAGACATACGTTAGGGAAACTTAACAACGATGCTGGTAATCCTTTATCAGACATACGTTAGGGAAACTTAACAACGATGCTGGAAGTCCTTTATCAGACATACGTTAGGGAAACTTAACAACGATGCTGGTAATCCTTTATCAGACATACGTTAGGGAAACTTAACAACGATGCTGGAAGTCATTTATCAGACATACGTTAGGGAAACTTAACAACGATGCTGGTAATCCTTTATCAGACATACGTTAGGGAAACTTAACAACGATGCTGGAAGTCCTTTATCAGACATACGTTAGGGAAACTTAACAACGATGCTGGAAGTCCTTTATCAGACATACGTTAGGGAAACTTAACAACGATGCTGGTAATCCTTTATCAGACATACGTTAGGGAAACTTAACAACGATGCTGGTAATCCTTTATC
>JAPXFY010000520.1:12500-20000 GCA_030674185.1 Monoplex corrugatus | reverse complement strand
AAAGTAATATCAGTGCCTCTTAAAGATAAATTATGAATCAAGTGACTTATTTCCAGAATCATTTCTGATCTTGTTTGTAATTTTGATAATTCAAGAGCCTGAAGTACTGATTTTGAATCAACGCAAAGAAGTATCTGAAAAATTGTCCTAGGAAGACTTATCAGAAAGTTTAAAGCCATTAATATTGCAAAGAGTTCAGCTGTAAAGATAGATTTATCAAGTCCTATGTAGAAAGATTTTTCAATTTTGAGAGCAGGTATTAAAAAACGCTGAGCCTGCTTTTCTTTCAATTACTGACCCATCAGTGTAAATTTTCAAATGATCAGAATATACGTCGTTTATATGACATTTAACCTGACTTGCCAGTAAGTTTATATTGTCTCCTTTTTTAAATTAGTGTGGTGTACGTCAAATCGTGCTCTTTGGAGTTCCCAACTGGGTACTGGCGAAAAGGAAGGTCGTATAGATACAGGATCTACGTCTAGATCAATTCCTGAGCCTTTCATGACGTCAGATGTGTATGTTGCAAGTGTGACCTGTGAAGATATTGATTTAGCTCGTTTTGGAAAGTCGGTATCTGATCTCAGTTTTAATTTCTGTTTCTGAGATGTTTTCTACGGTAGTGTTTCTTAACAAAAATTTAGTAGAAGCGACTTTCCTTTGCTCATCAAGTGGCAACAGTTTGATTTCATTATATGTCCGAAGACAGGAAGCATGCATTGGAAGACCCAGTGCAAGTTTGAAACCTTTACAATCTATGCTCTGCAGTTTTTTTAGTAAGTGTTTCGGTGCACTGAAGAAGATTTCTTGAGCATAGGTTAATTTAGATCTAACAAGCGATTTACAAAGATGAACAAGTGTTGATGAATCTTGACCCCATGTCTGTTTGCGAACTATTTTTATGAAATTTAAACTTTTTTGAGCTTTGGTTAATAAGTATTCAATATGCTGATTCCAAGATAATTTTGCTGTAAGGAAAACTCCTAAGAATTTAATCGACTCGTTAAACTGAAGAAGAGTATCTCCCAGTTTGAAAGTGGGAATATTTACTGGGTTAGCTCCGTTATTAAATAAAACTATTTTTGTTTTTTCCAGGGATAGATGTAACCCATTTTCTACCATGTATCGCGCTATTTTATCAAGTTCTAATTGGTAGCATTTGCGTGTATAATTGATACAGCGCAAAGGAGTTTTCTTTTTCATATTTACCTGCATCCACATGCATAAATCGTCAGCATATTGAGCTAAAACTACATGCTTAGATACTTTACTGGGTAAGTCATGCATTAATATCATGAAAAGAAGGGGAGCTATAACGGATCCCTGAGGGATACCCATTTGAAGAATTCGTTTCGTGGAATATACATTTTCAATCCTCGTTTGAAATACTCTGTTTTCTAAGAAACACTTAACATAGCCAAAAATGTTACCTGTCAGCCCAATACTTTTAAATTTGAATAACAATCGGGAGTGCCACACTTGATCGTATGCTTTCGTTATATCAAAAAATGTAGCTAAAACACATTGACGTCTTGCAAATTGTTGTTTTTATATTAGTAGTTAGCTTTGTCAGGATCTCTACTGGTGACCTGCCTTTTCGAAATCCTGCCTGATTTACTGGTATTATTTTATTCTTTTCACAATAGTGCATCAGTCTCTTTAAGATTATTTTCTCCATTAGTTTACATACATGTGATGTTAATGCAATTGGCCTGTAGTTTTTCAAATCGGCATTACATTTACCTGGTTTTAATACAGGAACCACTATTGTTTCTTTCCAGTTGTTAGGCATTATCCCACTATTCCAGCATTTTTGAAATATGTCATGTAGCAAGATTATAAAATTTTCTGGTAAATTTTTCAGCATCTCATTGGAAATTGCATCTAGTCCAACTGACGTTTTTTTACTTGGAAGGGACTGAATGGCATCTTTTAATTCTTGAAGTGTGAGTGATGCATTTATGTAGTGAGTATTGTCAGAGGCAGGGTCCTTATATACATCTTTCTTTTCATCTCGTTCCCTATAATTTCTATCAGAGACAGGGAGTCCTTCTACACGACAGGCCTCAGCAAACACGTCTGCAAAAGCTTCTGCTTTTTCCAATGAGCTAGGAATAGGGTTATTTTCTAGCTTTACTGGAATTGATGGCAACTTAATCCCGTTTTTCATTAATTTTAGTTTTTCCCAAATCTTTATCGTGTCTTTGTGGTTATTTACTTCACATTTACAAAAAGATGTCCAGTGTTGTTCTTTGGCTTGCTCTATGATTCTGTTACACTTAATGTTGGCACTTTTCATCGCTGTATGATTTTCAGGTGACCTGTTTGCTAAATAAATTTTGTATTTTTCTTTCTTTTCGTTCACTGCCTTTTGACAGTCCTCATTCCACCAGACATTTCCATGATGTTTTCCTATTTTTGACACTGTAAGTTTTGGAATTGAAATGTTAGCAGCCCTTAAGAGTGAGTTACAGAAAACTTCGTACGTTTCGTTTATGTTCATTGCTTCAGATAGATCTGTTCTTGTCTTTTCAAGGATTGCCTTAAAACTGATCCAGTCAGCGTTTTTATATTTAAACTTGGGTAAACTATCTTGTGGTATGGCGTCTATTTCTGTAGTATGGTTTAGGGTAAGACGTATGGGGATGTGATCTGATCCCAACAAGTCATCCTCTGTTTGCCATGTGGCGTTTGGGGCTAGGGATGGTGAGATTAAAGTAAGGTCGATAGCTGTGGGTCTGTGGGTTGGTATATCGGGGATCCGGGTAACGTGTCCGTTGTTAAGTAAATATAAATTGGAATCTACAATATTTTCAATCAACCTGTTGCTTGTTATGTTTGTACAATACTTTTCCCAAAATGGGGCATGTGCATTAAAATCACCTCCAATTATCCACTTGTCGTCCTGATCTTGAAAGTGTTTTAAACCATTCAGTGTTCACAGAGTCTGGGCCTCTTGGTAAGTATACAGAGGCCATATTCACAACTAACGATGAGGAAAATTTTATAATGATTGCACATGATGAAATAAATGCGGTAGATTTAGGTACTGGCGATGATCGTTCACAATAGTTCAGTCCTTCACGAATGTATATAGCTGTTTGTATACGGCCACCGTCATTTACAGAGTCACATATTGGTGGATAATAAAAACCGGATATTTTAGGTAATTTGGTTTTGATGGTATTCAGCGATTGTAGGAGCATGACATGGACGTTTTTAGAAGAGAGATAGTTACTCAAATATGAGATGTTTTTAACAATGGAACGTGCGTTCCACGAAAAATGTTGATATCACTTACTACACACGTCTTCATGAGGAACGGTTGAATAACTTTAGAACAATATGGTAAGTTTATATAGATTTCATTTAACTTTGAATTAAAAGGTACAAATAGGATAAAAATGAAGTATGTGAACAAGAAAATAATTAAGTAAAACAATATAGCTGAGAACTGAACGAAGAGAAACTGAATCTGGGCTGAATCTAAAATGACCAAGGAGAGAAGAAAAACGGAGATTGAAAGCCGGGTCTTTGTTGATGTCGTTGTCGGTTTGATCTCCTCCTCGGTTTTTCCCAGAAAAGCTGATGGATTTGCCTCCCTAAGTTTCTGGCCAGAACGCTCGCCCCTCTGATGGTTGGATGGACGTCGTCCTGGCTGACTTGAGTGTGACTGATAGTTTGAAGATTGTCATTGTTGACGTATTCGACACTCGCTGCTTTAAGAAGTCGCACTTTTGTTAGGGCATTTAGGAGCTCTCTTTTAGCGTTTAGGTATTTGTCCCTCACAGGAGCTACCTGACTTAAAACTACCCTGGCTTTTGGAAATTGGGTGTTGATAGTTTTCACACAGGTGTCAAGAGTTGTGCTACATTCAGTGGGCTCCTTTGTTTTTAAATCTGTGATCCCCACATGTAAAACTACACAGTCAGGTTCAGGTGTCAGCTCTTCTTTTGATTTTTCAATTGCAATCTTACAGTCCTCGATGGTATGGATCTTTCTCGTGGCCACCTGAAAACCGTATGAAGAGCCCAGTCTTTTTCCATCCACTTTATTGAGGACTGAGTCGTGAACGATAAGGACACGGGGAAGAACATTTGATTGTGGTCTGGAACGTGTTGACGATAGCGCAGTTTTGACGTCACGGTTAGGTTTTGTGGAGACGTCTGGTCTATGTTTGACGACATTTCTCCTGCCATTTTGTGTCCTCGCCCGATCTTCCAGTTTGGGGGGTTGAGCTGCGCATTCCGCGTAGGTGGAGAATTTGTCCATCGGTGACATGGTGGTGAAGTCACCGTGGACTGCGGAATCCGTCTGGCACGCAACGGTGGTCGTAAGTTTGGTGCACTTATTGACGTCGCGCAGCTCTTTTAACGTTGTATTGTTTTCCAATAAAAGTTTTCTGTCTGAATGTAGCATGGTTGTGAGAATGTGGATTTGTTTAGACATTTCTTGAATGGTGTTGTTTAAAATGTCTATCTCCCTTACCGCCTCTTGACAGCGGCAGCCACATGATGAACTTGATTGTAGCTGTGCGATGTGTGGCTGACTCCTGGATGGTGAAAGGGTGCGACCGGAGGTCTGTTCTTTTTGATGTTCTTCGAGTTCTGGGGTCTCTGAAGGTGGTGATGTCTCTGCCCTGGTGTTGTCTGTCCCACGGGTGGTTTTCTTTACTTTTTCTTTGATGACACAACGTTTGGACCGTGTCATTTTCAGCCTAGACGATTCCTCTCTGAAAACGTTCTGTTAGAAAGCCGCCATCTTGTGTCTTGTGTGTGTGTGTGTGTGTGTGTGTGTGTGTGTGTGTGTGTGTGTGTGTGTGTGTGTGTGTGTGTGTGTGTGTGCATGTGCGCGCGCGTGTGTGATATAAACATGCAGTCTCCAAAACGTGAGTTTATGTCGAAATATGCCATTTCACTGATACACATTTTGGTTATTTTCTGGTCCATACGTATGAACGACGTCAACCAGTGATTAGACTGTGCTCTTTAAACGACGTTGTGTAAAAGAGTAAAAGAACCAGTGCCATTGAAATTTGTTATATAATCCACATTCATTAATGATGCATTTTGGCGCTTTTTTTTCGTGTGTGTGTGTGTTTTTTTTTTAACATTTTCGGAGTTTTGGGAGTGCCTTTTTGAACAAGTGAAATTACGGAATGCGATGTATTTTGTTTGCAAAACAAACTTTAAAGAAGCGAAACTGCTGTGCCCTCTTGAAAATGCAGCCACCAGGCAGTTATTTCTTCATCTTTCTTCTTTTTAATCTTTATATGTTTGTTTGTTTTTTTTTCGCTCCCCCCCCCCCCCCCCCCCCCCCCCCCCCCTGCTATTTGAAAGAAAAAGTGAGTATGAAATCTGTCGCAATCCAGGTTCATTGTCATGCATGTTTCTCAATATAATACACAGACAAATAGTTTTCAAGTATCATAAGTTGAAAAAGTAGAATAAAATATTTTTATGTATATTTGCAGAATTTCGCAGCGGCAAAATCACGTCAGCAATGTTGTTTACTATATTCCGTCTTTTAACGTGAAAAGGAAAAATTGATCGCCCTCTTCGTTTTTTGACGTCAGAATGAAACCTTTGTCACCTTCTTCGTCTTTGACATATCCCCCCATCCCCCCCCCCCCCCCCTTACTTCTTTGTTTGATCATAACGCTTCACGGTTTGCTTTTCGTTTGATAATATGAATGTAATTTTACGTTTTTCATTTCATTTTTAAACGTATGTTATTGGAACCAGAGAAAAAAAATATTCACGAAAAAAGAATAAGAACCTGTATTTGATACAAGAAGATGAAGAAGATGACAATCATTCTTACCAACAAATGCCTATCAATTAACATCAGAAAGAGAGTTCTTGAATGTTATATAGAACCAATACTGTTGTACGGATGCGAGGCGTGGACAGTCAGCAAGCAAAGCCAGAACAAGATTGAGACAGCCGAGATGTGGTTTCCAAGAAGAATGTTGAGAGTTCCATGGACAGCAAAGAAAACAAATGAGACAGTCTTGATGGAGGCAGACACAAGTAGATCACTCATAAGGAAGATTAGGAAAAGACAGGCAACATTCATAGGCCATTTTATGAGGAAGGGGGATTTGGAGCACCTGGTCACAACGGGAAAGCTGGAGGGAAAGAGAGCACCGGGTAGACCCAGGGAGAGAATGCTGGACGGACTTGCAGAGTGGCTGGGGACGAGGGGGTGGGAGAGATGCTAGGGGCAACGAGAGATAGAGACAGATGGAAATCCATGATCGCCAACGCCATGCAGCAGGGCACCTGATGATGATGATGATTTGATACAAGACATTTAAATTCTATTTGTATTAAATACGCGTTCTTATTCTTTTTTCGTGTTTTTCTTTTCCTGGTTCCTGTTTGCTTGAACGCGGGCAGTCACACTTGTTTTGGACATCGTATGTATTGTTGCTACTACTGCTAGTGGTGTTATTATTTTTGCTGTTGTTAGACTTGTATTTACTTTTTATGTGTTTGACTTTTGTTATGTTTTTGTATATCGCTTGATCAATTGACATATCAGAGTCAATATCTCATTACAGTTCTTTTTTACAGCTAGGGTTTCAAGCAGGACTAAAAACTGCATGCGAACATATTTGGAGGAAGGAAGGAAGGAAGGAATCTTTTATTTAATGTCTGTTCACAGGAGTGATTTTACACAACACACACACAACACACACACACACACACACACACACACACACACACACACACACGCACACACACATAGAAAAAAAAGAAAAAGAAAAGGAAAGGGTAAAAAAAGGTGTGTGTGTGTGTGTGTGTGTGTGTGTGTGTGTGTGTGTGGGGGGGGGTGATGGGGAGGGGTAGTGGAAGTTTGAATGTAAGAAGGGGAACAATTACAATCAATAATTCAGAACAATGAATTCACAGAGTCAAATAATAACATACAACAATTAATTAACTCTTCATAACAATCTGCCAACAGGGGATCTGAGAGTCAGCTGGACTACTGAAATAATAATATTTTTGTTTTAAAGGATACCTCAAAGGACATAAAGGACATATTTGTAAAAGACATATTTGAAATGTTCTTTGATAGTGTGAGCAGTTAACTCTATTGTGACTGAACTTGCCACAGCTGAGCTCTCCTGTTGGCCTAGGGCTGCCACAGTGAAATCACTGAGAACTGTCGCCTTTGAGCCATTTTCCATCGTTTTTAGACAAAGAAACCGGCAAAACGTAGCTGAAGCGTTTTAACGGAAGTTCCCTCCACAAGGGAAGCAACTGCCAACTACTAACTCATGAGCATAACAAAAGTAGAGGGAGTTATATACCCTAGACCGTCTGTTACTATGATCGAAGTAGCCCGTCCTCAGTGAGAGCTCAGCTGTTACTTCAGTCGAAGTAGCCCGTCGTCAAAGAGTTAAATCTTGTGAATATTTCGTACATAACGAAAATTGCAATTGAACGGACGCGTTGTTGATACGCAGTGCTTGACAGTAGATTGGATGGC
>JAPXFY010000520.1:0-5000 GCA_030674185.1 Monoplex corrugatus | reverse complement strand
CATTTAAATGTTCATGAAATCGAATCCATGATGCTAATTCTAGCGAGTTGTAAGCTTCTTTTACCGAGGTGTTAACATGTAATTCTATGGAATTTTCAGAATGGAGGGCACCGGATTTAGCTGCTCTGTCAACTACGTTGTTGCCATGAAGACCAACATGAGAAGGCACCCAGCATAAATTGATTTCCGAACCATTTATCTTTAAACAATGTATTAGATGATTTGCCTCAATAATTAAGTCAGGTCTTGTGTCTGTATCAAAAGACTGTAAGGCATATAATACAGATTTTGAATCAACAAAGAGAACTACTTTGAATGACACAGGCCGAAGGCTTATTAAATAATGCAACGCTTGAACAACAGCGACCAATTCTGCTGTATATATAGATACATTTGCCCCAATGAAAAAAGACTTTTTAATGTTAAATTTTGGAATATAAAAGGCTGCTCCAGCGCTCTGGTTTGCTAAGACTGACCCATCGGTAAAAATGTGGAGGTGGGTACTGTACTTTTCATCGATGTGTTCACAAGCTGTGGATAGCGTAATGTTGACATTATCATCTTTTTTAACTTTTGCATAATCGAGATCAAATGTGGCATTTAGCATTTCCCATGTAGGGATAGGCGTTATCGTTGGTTTCTCAGCAATTTCATCCATTGTTATGTTGGACTGTTTGATCAGGCCAGATATGTAAGTTGCGGCTGTAATTTGTGATGAAATGTTTTTTGCTCGTTTTGGAAAGTCAGTATCAGACCTGATCTTAATTTCTTTGCTCACAAAATTATCCACTTGTGAAGTAGTTCTAATTGCAAACTTTGCTGTAGCTAACTCACGATGGTTGTTTAAAGGTAGAATTCCAGCAACTTTGTACGTTTCCAGAGTAGAAGCATGAGTTGGTACACCTAGTGCAATTTTAAGACTTTTGCAGTCCAAGCTCTGAATCTTTTTTAGTAAATATTTGGGTGCATTGAAGAAAACTTCTTGCGCGTAGGATAATTTAGACCTGACCAGCGCTGTTGACAGATGAATCAGTACATTTGTATCCATTCCCCAGGGTAATTTGCTTATTATCTTTAGAAAATTTAAGGTTTTTCGCGCTTTTGTTAAAATATAATCAAAATGGACATTCCAGCTCAATTTGGACGTGATGTAAACTCCCAGGAATTTTACGACCTGTTTGTAATTTAACACTTCACCAAGCAATTTGAAAATAGGCAAGTTATTTGAGTTACCACCAGGATCAAACAGCATCATGTTAGTTTTTTCTGCTGACAACGACAGCCCATTTTCTAACATATAGTTTCCAAGATTATCAAGATCAATTTGATACAACTTCCTGATGTAATTTCGCGTTCTCTGTGGAGTTGTCTTTTTTAAAGTGATATTCATCCAAGTGCATATATCATCAGCGTACTGTACTAAAACAACACGATTTGAAAGAGCTTTCGGAAGATCCTGTATAAGGATATTAAATAAAATAGGTGCTATCACTGAACCTTGTGGAATCCCCATGTCGAGGCATCGTGAAGAAGAATAACTAGCTCCCACTCTTGCCTGAATTGTTCTATTAGCTAAAAACGATTTAATGTAATTGAACATATTGCCCGATAAACCAACAGATTTTAGCTTGAACAATAAACGTTTATGCCAAACTTGATCGTAAGCTTTTTTCACATCAAAGAAAGTAGCTAAAACACTTTTTCTGCGGGCAAACTGTTGTTTGATCTGAGTTGTAAGTTTAACTAGGTGCTCAACTGCGGATCTTCCTTTTCTAAAACCTGCCTGGTTTACCGGAATAACGTTATTTTTATCACAGTAGTGTAAAAGTCTGTTTAAGACCAATCTTTCCATTAGTTTGCTTGTGTGGGACGTTAAAGCAATAGGTCTGTAACTGTTTTTATCGGTTTTCGATTTTCCTGTTTTTAAGATTGGTATAACTATAGACTTTTGCCAGATTTGTGGCACAGTTCCAGTAACCCAGCATTTCTGCAAAATTTTGTGTAGGAAAATAAGGTAGTTTTCAGGGAGATGTTTAATCATTTCAGTCGAAAACTGCATCAACACCTACCGAACTCTTTTTGTTGTGTAGAGACAGTACTGTGTTTTTTAGCTCTTCTAAGGTGATTGGAGAATTAAACCAGAGATCATTCTGTGGTACTGGATCAGTGTAGATTGGGTTGTAATCTTCCATTTCTCTGTGATGTTTGCAGTCAGGAGATAAACCTTCAACTTTACTGTTTTTGGCGAACAGATCCACAAAAGTTTCTGCTTTGTCCATGTCTGAAGGAAATGTGTTACATGTTTCAATCATTATCGGACACCTAGGTAAGTTGGTTCCATCCTTCATTTGTTTCATTTTCGTCCAGACTTTATGGAAATCTTTGAAATCTGAAATTTCTTTTGTGCAGAATGATGCCCAATAATCTTTCTTTGCTTCAGCAATGATTTTGTTACATTGGATGTTAGCTTTTTTCATTTCGACATGATCCTCAGGTTTCCGGCTTTTGATGTAGATTTTGAATTTCTCCCTTTTATATTGAACTGCTTTCTCACATGCCTCTGTCCACCAAACATTACCCAATCGATTATTTGATCTAGAAGATTTGAGTTTCGGAATCGATAGGTCTGCAGCGGCTAAAATTGACTCTTGGAATTTAGAAAACATAATGTCTACATTTTCACTTTCATAATGTCTGTAATCTTGATTAGCTAGAGCAGTTCGAAATAAGGACCAGTCAGAACGCTTGTAATTATATTTTGGAATAATTTCAGGAGAGCTGTCTTTCATCCTGATGTTTTTGTCAGTTATGGTTATGATGATAGGTAGGTGATCGCTTCCCAAAGTGTCTCTGTGAGTTTCCCAGGTACAGGATGGTGCTAATTCTGGTGAGATTAGAGACAAATCGATGGCTGTCGCCCTGTGTTTGGAAACATCAGGGATCCTAGTGACACTACCATCATTTAGAAGGTAAAGCGAACTATCAACGATATTTTCTACCAAACGATTGCTCGTAACAGTAGAACAGTTCTTTTCCCAAAATGGGGAGTGGGAATTAAAGTCTCCACCTATTAGCCATTTACCACGCTGCTGATCTTGGATAGTGCGCAGCCATTCTGTGTTGTGGTCATTTGGACCTGTTGGTAGATAGACTGACAAAACGTTAATGTTTAGAGAATTGCTTAATTGGACAGTGGCAGCACAAGCATGCAAATCTTCGCTTGATTTCAAAACTGGGGAAGTAAGTAAGCAGTATTGTAACTCTTTGAGTATATAAATCGCGGTGGATACCTTCTTCCCGTGATTCCCACATTCATAGACTGGAGGATAATAATAATTGGGGAAATTGGGAAGCTTGGTAGCGACAACATTCATCGACTGTAGAATCAAAATTTCACACCTATTTGATGCTAGGAAATGCTCCAAGTAAGCCGAATTGGTGGAAAGGGATCTACAATTCCATTGCAAAAACTTGACTTGGGATTGTTTTCGCATTGCTGATATTGGTTAATCTCCAACTTTCTATTAACTGTTATTTATGGTCGATAATAATGAATACTTTGATTTTCTGTGTCCAGGAGAACTGGACAGAAAGAAAATTACGTAATTACTTAGACTACGAAGTAAAGAAAACAAAATTGTAGCAAAAACAATAAAAAGAAAATTACATAGTCCAACGTACGAATAACTTATAAAGGTGATAATAGATTACAAGGGATAACAAATAACCAAAAATCAAAATAATGGCATTCACGTCTTCAAATGTACAGAGTGTATAGTCTGACCGAGTCTTGATAGTCGGACTAAAAACCTATTTATTGTTTATTTTCAGCAGAAGAAATGTCAGAGATGACGAGGAAAAAGTCCTGTGACATGAACATTAAGTATTGTATATGTAATACTGTTATTTCAAAACATATTATACGGCCACCATGGTGTGTAGTTGTCAAAAGGGTGGTACTGTCCTCTGGAGAATCTGGAAGGGTGTAGCTGTGATGATCTTGATCTTGATGTTCTCCTTGGAGTCTCCCAAAATAGGTCTCGAATGTGTCTTCCAAGATTTCCTGCAATGATGCTACTTCCTCTGGTGGTGGGGTGAATGTCGTCTTTTAGAAATTGTTGAGTGGTACGAAGGTTCTCATGTGATACAAAAGAAATATTTTTCATATCAACAAGTTCAGCAGATAGAAAAGCGTTGAACAGATTTCGTTGAACCTCCATTCGGGCCTGCCGTACAGGGGCAACCTTACTAACGACTAGTTTAGATTTTGGATGTTCTTGTGCTATTTGTTTTATGCCTGAAGCGAGATGTTTAGTTGTTGCAGGGAGATCTTTGCTGTTCAATTCATGCACACCACAGTGAAAAACAATGCAGTCTGCTGAATCATCAAATTTGGAAAAGGCCATATCTAATGAGCTTTTAATGTTATGAGGGTCGTTCACAGGGCACGAGTCTCCTTCAAAACCGTAAGATCGTCCCAGTCTTCTTGAGTTGACACCTTTCAACACAGAGTCGTGGACAGTGAGAACGTACGGAAGATCGTGGGTCTTTTTATGTTGTTTTGAAATATTTTCAGAACGGGATGGTGTAGGCCTATGTTTGGGAAGCGAAATGACGTCTTTAGTTGGTATGACGTCATGACGTTGTTCTTTCTTGTTTTTTATTTTATTTTCAGGCACTTTTGTTGCTTGCTGTTTAGTTTTGCTGCTGGGTTTTGGTGCCTTGAGGTTTCGGGTCTGTTTGTCGTCCTGCTTGCTTGTGTGGTTTTGTTTCAGTGCCTCAGCGTAGGTGGGATGTGTGTCATGTAGATCCGTCTGTGTGTGACAGTTACGGGTTGTCATGGTGATGTTTTTTTTTTGCTGGTTAGTGAGTAGAGTAAGGACCGTCTTTTCCAGAGAATTGACTTGGTCCCGCAGAGCCAGTATGATGTTTTTTAGTTCTGCCGTACTCACGCAGTCCGCCGAGCTGGGAAGAGGCGCTGTGCAGGTTGTCCCACTCTG
>JAPXFY010005202.1:5000-15619 GCA_030674185.1 Monoplex corrugatus | reverse complement strand
TTTGCAAGGGATGCTTGCCCTTGTAGCCACATTCATCACCATTTTTTTAAATTCCCCCTGACCATTTTGGGGGTAAAGGAAAACAAAAGTCTAAACCTGAGAGCCACCACCTGCTTTTTACTTTTTTTTAAAAATTGATCCCCTGGGAATTTTTTTTCCCCTTTTTAAAAAATGCCCGGTTCTGTTTGGTGATTTGCCCACTGAATTTTTAAACCCGGGTTTTTTGGTTGATCTTCTTAAAACAGTTTAGAAAATTTTTCCCATGAATAATGTCAAAAAACAGGTACAACACCCCCACAACGCAACTTTATGCCCCCCACACGCACCCCAAAACAGAAACAACAAACACACTTTGAAAAAAAATACGCATAAAAGGGAAAACACATGTTTTTTCCACACACAACCACCACACACCACACCACACAAAAAAACCCACACAAAAAAACAACAAAACAAAACGCACCCCACACATAACAAAATACAAAAAACCCCCAAAACACGTTTCCCGTATACAAAAATTTACACACACAACAGCAACACACAGACAACAGACAAAACACGGGGCCACACCCGGGACACACACCCCAACACCACACCACACACCCCACACACACACCACAAACAAAAAAACGGGGGAGGAAAAAGAAAAACAGAGAGAGATGGGGGAGACAGAGACAGAGAGACAGAGACGGGGAAAGAGAGGGGGAGAGGATTGGAGAAAAAAACAGAAAGGAGGGGGGGAGAGGGAGAGGGGGGTGGGGGCGGGGGGAGGAGGGGGGCGAGGGGGGAGAGGGGGAAAAGACAGGGGAAAAGGAGAAGGACAGAAAAAAAAACGGGGGGGTGAAGGGGAAAAAAGGGGGAAGAGAAGAGGGGGGAGGGGGAGGGGAAAAAGAGAGGGGGGGGAGGGGGGGGGAAGGGGGGAAAGGGGGAGAGAGGGGGAGGGGGGAGGAAAAAAAAAAACACAAAAACCCCCACAGAGGAAGAGACAGAAACGAGAGAGAAGAGAAAAAACAGAGAGACGGGAGGGGCAGTAATTTTTTACCATACTTTGCCTTCAAAATACGGGAAACCAAAATCCCCAAAATTTTTTAAAGTATACACCCCAAAGAATAGCTAATGCAGAAAAACCCATAAGACCCCACCACATGGCTTAAAAGCGCCCGGGAAATTTGGGGGTACTGAAAAATTTCATTCAGAAAGTGATTCTTTTCACATCCCCCACAGGGGGCCTTAAATGTCTACCCAAAATTCTACATTTCAGAAAAGGGGGCCGGGACGGGAATAGGGTGAAAAAAAAACCCAGGGGACAACTAATGGTTTTTGCGGCCAAGTGCTTGGGCTCAACTCAAAGGGGACTACGACTTGGAAGGTCGGGGTTTTTTTTTAAAAACCCCCGGTTTCCAAATCTAACCCTTTGTTCCTTCACATTCCCCCCCCCCGGGCTTTATTGCATATTTCCAAACCCATGCTAGCCAAAGGGAAAAAACCAGTTAAAACCCCCTTTTGACTCCCTAAACCGGGGAAAGCTGCGGGAAATAGGGTGGGGGGGAAAGGTCAAAGGATTACGGGTTTTTTTTTTTTTTTTGCAGTTGATGGTAGGAAAAGGGGAAAAGTCAAAGGGGTTTTTTTAAACGTTTTCCAAACACAAAATTTTGGGGAATTTTTTCAGCTCCCTGATCGGCCCCTTTTTATTTCAGAGGGGCTCCCTTTTCTGTGGATTCTTTGGGAAAAAAGACTGGAAACCCCGGGGTAAAATTTTTCTTACCCGAATTTGCTGAGGGCTTATCAGGAATGTTGTTAAAATTTTTCCCGACGAGCACTGCAGATGTCGGGAAATCTTTCGGGCCTGGCCAGGGGGCCAAAGATTTTATTTTAAATATTAAAGAAAGGTGGGGGGGTTAAAATTTAGGGCCTTGTCACTTTGGGGTCAAAAATCCAAAGGGGATCTCCTTTTGTAATCGTCCATTGTCATCATCATAGCACTGGCAAAAAATTCCCGAAATCTGTGATACTTCATGCTCTACTTTTCTTTGTGAACTCAGTGAACCAAAAAGACCGGTCTGAGAAGAAATGTGCTGTAAAAAAAGGGAAAGGAATAAAACACAAGCAGCGAAAAAAAAAACCCCACCAACAACAAAAAACAAAAAGCAAAACAAAACAAAACAACACACACACAGAGAAAAAAACAACAACAAACAAACAAAAAAACAAACAAACAAACAAAAACAAACAAACAAACAAATAAAACAAACAAAAACTAAGAAATAAATAACAAACGAAAAAAAAAACCCATCTAGCCAGTCTGATTTTGTCACTGTGCTATAAGAGTGTTCCCTCTTGATCTCAGAATGCGGTAACAGACGGCACAGTGCCTAACAATATTGCCAAGTCTATGAGAGATCATCTTGAGAGAATGAAGTGAATGATCTGTCAGGGGGTCAAGCATAATCAATTCCCTTGTCGTTGGGCTGTCAGACAGTCCGGAATGTGACAGGAATGATACGGTTCTCTCCAGCACCTCTCTGCAGACGTAGACTGGGACTTTTTTCTTTATGTCTTTTCTAATTTCTCTGCAGAATTAAAATTTGTAGGCAAGATGATGTCTGTTGTGTGGTCTCCGATGCCACAGGTGTGTGTGTGTGTAACTGATGGTACCAACTTCATAATATCAATTATGAAAGAGGAAGTGCATCGTTGTAAAACCAGTTTTCATGGCAAAAACAACAACAAGCAACAAAACAAGAGAAAAAAAAAGAAAAAAATATCATCATAATCAAAAACAACAACAACAACAACAACAACAAACCAATGACAGTGGACCACACAAACTGTACTGTGATATACCAAAAAAAAAATCAAAAAAAACTGCCCCATCCAAAAGCACAAAACGTATATTTTATCTTACTTTATCAATAATTTTATCATTTCTTAAGTGCCCCTCTCGTACAGCCAGATAGTGACAAAGGGCCCCAAAACAACTCTAAAGTACACCCACCCCCACCACTGCAGCAAAACACTGACAAGTGACCACATACATTTTTAAAGTACCTCACCCCCGTGCAGCAAACCATTGACAGTAGATCACAAACATTCTTTAATACACCCGCCACCATGCAGCAGAACACTGACAGTAGATCTCAAGAAAAAAACATTTTACAGTATCCCCCCCCCCCCCCCCCACATGCCCCTGCAGCAAAACACTGCAGTTTCAGTTTCAGTTTCTCAAGATGACATCTCCGCGTTCGGAACGAATACCATATGCACTAACGTCACAGGTGCCACGTGTATAGTGATCATGGCACACGCCTTCAGCCTGTACATAAATCCATGAGCTGGCCAGGTCGTGAGGCCCTACCTAGACTATGTTTTACCTAGTCTATATTTTACACTGGTATTTCATCAGCCTACAGCTGGAATAATCTTGGTTACATGTGTGTATGTGTATGTGTGTATCTTTCCTTCAAAAAGGAACGTACATATAACGTAAATAAATAAATAAATAAATAATTAAAGGCAGTAAATTGCGAACAGTCTAAAGTATCCCCACCACCGTGCATCAGAACAAGGACAGTAGAACACAAAACTTTTACAGTACCCCCTATGCCCATGCAGCAAAACATTGCAGTAGACCACAAAATGCCTAAAGCATTCCCACCTTATGTTACAAAACATTACTGATGGCAGACCAAAAAAGATAATGAAGCTGCTGAGACGCAGATGAAAGTCAGATCTCGAGGGATGATAAGTCAGGTCATCAGCTTACAACAATTGTGATTTCCCACCACGAAATCAGTCTTAACTAGCATTTTGGGCATTTTGAGATATACATATCATTGGAAAGTGTACATTCTGCTGATTATTTTGGTACTTGAATAAAGCTTGTACTCAAAAAAATGTAGAAGTCATGTATGTTTAAAGTCATTAAGTTGTATGACGGCCATTTTGAGAAAACGGCCTCTAAAGTTTTTGTGTGCTCTCCTACTCATTTTCCTTAAATTTCTTTATTTGGTGGCTTTGACCCAGTTTGTTTCTAATTTTTGCTGTCATTATCTGAAAGGCGCACCAAAGAGCTTTCCGTCAGTATATTACATGTGAGGGTACTGTACAGGTTACGGTTCATAATAAGAGACAAAAAGTACTTTTGGTCTACAGAAATCAACTTTGAGAAAAAGTCAAACACACCCCAGATAGACCCTCAGTCAGCTTTTCAACTCCTTGTGCTGTTAGACTGACTGAGAGTTAAGACTGATTTCGTGGTGGGAGGTCACAATTACCACATTAAATTTGACTGGTTTACCTTATTTTTTCCGTTAAATATATCTCTTGCACAGCTGGGTTGTCAGGGTTTTATGTTCATATGCGTTTCTGATCATTAGTTATATTTGTATAAACCAAACATCATTATTAAATTCTTTCCAAAAGTAATCTTACCCTGTTCACAAACTAATATGGCTAAAAACACTATATTATTCACATTCTTCTTTGGAGATAGCATGTTATAACTCATGTGCACACACCAATAATTGTTTGTTTTTTCTTTCTTTCTATCTCTTTCTCACAATGATATAATACTATTTCTGAATTATTGGAAAACAGTGTTAATGATGTACTACGAATATACAGAACTATATATCATATGTCACTTCACATGCTAAAAAACACAGTTTATCTGTATGGCAACAAGACGAAAAAGAGAAAAGTTAAGCTTTAAAATATCACCATTCTTATAAAAGGATGTTTAAATTGATTTTAACAAATCCCAGGTGTAAAAATCGACAATAGAAATTTCATGGTCAAATCATATGAACAAGCCATAGAAAACTGTTTAAACCAAAACTGCTTGATCTGTCTGAGCTAAAATATTTCTTGAACCTGAAATCAAGAAAAGTATTCTTCCACGCACTTATCTGATCGTTACACGACTCGAGGTCAACTAAAAGTAATGTCCTCAAACCTTTCATTAATCTGCATATCTACCCATCAAAACTTACTGTCTTTGAAATATTCAGCATACAAAACTAAAACTATGAGGAATGATATAGTCTACTAATACATTTTTAACTTCAATATAAAGAGGAACATTTGTGCACAAAATAATGAATGGACATGCTCCATAAATCTCACACGCAATGATTGAAACAATACACCTATCCCAGGAACTGAGCCTTTAACATATTCACCATTATGTAAACAGGAGCTACTTACTCGAATACGTTATAAGAAGACAAGCATCACAATATTTAAAAAGACGTATACTCATAAAGTAATTTGCTCATCTACAACCTAACAATCACACCAGCTGAAAACATGTTTTCATAGTGATTGGATCACTAGGCATAAAAAAATCTATATCTTTTAACTTTTCTATTACTGATATTTAACTCTTACAGCGCATGGAATCTACTTCATATTCCCTGTAAACTAGAGTATATAAAGCGTTTCATTCCCCCGGTTCGTAGCTTTTTTGGTGCTTTTAAGAAAGAAATGGCATTAAATAATTCCAAGAGGAAAAAGTTAATTGTTCTAATTGACTGGAAAGAAGACATTTTTGTTTGTACAAGCACATATGAATAAATGTGAAAAAAAAAGAGAATGGAAAATGCAGATTTAATACATAGCACACCTCAGCGACAGCGGCATTGTCAACACTGACATTCTCACTGTCGGTCGATAGACGCGCTACCATTCTCAACTGACACTCCAATTGACTTGCTTTCAAAAGGAATGTCTTCAAAAACTCCGAAATGTCGATCTTCCTCCTCTTAATCTTCTTCCTCATGATGATCAGTCACACACTCATCCTCCAGGCCCACCTCAATGATCATTTTCACTGCCTGCAAAACAAAAAAACAAACAAACAAACAAAAAACAACAAACAAACAAATAAAACAAACAAAACAAACAAACAAAAAACAAAACAAAAACAAAACAAAACAAAAAACACAAACAAGCACGCGTTTGACGAGACGCCGTTTTTACTGCAACAGAATTATGTTTGCTTCGTCACGTTTCTAAGCACAAACCACTGACGTTTACAAGAAATAATCGGCAAGAGAGATAAGGGAAATAAGAATTAAAAAACATTGCCGATTATCCTAAAAGCGGTACCTCCCTTTTGACCATATCACAGGCTGGATCATGGAGTTGTAAACAGTGTCGCAACCACAATAGTGACTCGGGGTCGAGGGTTGCCAGCAGCATCACACCTGTGTTTTGTCGTGTGGGTTCCACTGCTGTCAGCAGCGTCACATCTGTATTCACGGTGTGTTAAAATATTTGTGTTGATTCATGTATGATTTTGTGTGTGTGTAGATAATCTGTGGGTGAGGGCTGGATGTTTAAAAGTATGTACATTATTTGTTCCACTCCCCCACCCCCTAAATAAACAAAAAAGTTCCCGTTGTTGGTCTCTCTCTCTCAGTGTATGTTTGTACGTGCGTGCGTGCGTGCGTGCGTGCGCGCCCGCGTGCGTGCGTGCGTGTGTGTGTGGGGTGCTCTTTTACAACATGCACTTTCTGTACAGTAAAGAACTCATGGCAACAAAAGTATGCTACAAATAATCCACTATTTTAGTTTAATTAAACCATATGCAAACAGAAAGAAAAAAAGCGTTGCACTGTGGCGATACTCTTTTCTCAATGAGAGCACACAGACTGGCACACGCTATTTTCGTTGTGATAATGCCAAACATACAATGCAGTGAATGTCATCTGTGAATCCGTCAACAGTAACACAAAATTCTATGAAGTCCCAAAACAGAAAAGCAAATGTCTTCCATATTCCATCTTTTTCTGTTCAACGTATTGACAATCTGTCAAAATATAAAAAAAAATCAACTGTAAAAAGATCGTGGCTCTTGTCTTTTTTTTCTTTGTACAGTCTCAATGTTGTATCAGACTTACATCATGGTCTTACAGTCAGAGTCAGGCCTAAGTATGGACAAGTCCTTTGCAGTTCCCTACATACACAAGCACGTATATCACCATCAAAACGCTTGACTTCCTCCAAGACTTCGGCCCTAAACTCAATATTGACACGGACCTCTTTAGGTCTTCTTTGTAGTCATGTTAATAAAATCAAATTACGCTTTTTCCCAAGAGAGGTCATTTCCCGAGAAGCTCGAGCAGACAGTCTCTACCACCTTCTCCAGTGTACGCCTAGGAAATGCAGTTTCAGGCTATACAGCACTGTGTTCTTGATATTGGTCTATTAACGACTCTCTCACCCCCATCTTACATTGTACGTTAGTTGCCTGGGGCGTGTACAAGTGTCTGGGTCTACCAAGCGACAGTAATTCCATTTCCTACCAGCACATCTTTAAAAAGATGATGGCAGCAGGAAAGACAGAATCTGGTCATTGAACAAGTAGTGAATAGGAAAAAGAGAGTGAGAGTGAAATAGTCAGATAATCCTGGAGAGCGAGAGTAGGGTGATGCTGATTGTGAATGACAGTAAGAAACTTTGGGTCCCCAAGGGTGATACGGCATAGATACATTCCTGATTAGAAAAATTGTCCAAATGTAGGTGGAAGGCATTCAGACATGATTTCATTGAGTCATCAACTACGTGAAACGTCAGTTTGACAAGCTTGTTCTACCTTATCTATCTGTAAGTGCGAGTACATGAGGAATTGAAAGATTTGAAAATACCTGCACAAACTATGAGTTTATTACATGTTAACTATCATGGAGAACATTCAACCATTTATTGTTGAAAAGTTTAGTTGGAAATATGACATGGCCGTGCATCAAAAAGTGGGAATACATACACATACGCTCATTAATTGCTATATTGTAATGATCTTCACTACAGATGTGAAGAAATATGTAAATATCTGAAAGTTTGAAAACCATCATGAGACATAAAGAAGCAGAATGAACGGCTTAGCTTGTTCTAAATCGCAAATGATCATGCTTCAGGCTCATAGTGTTAGACAGGAACCACAGGTACAGTTGATGTATATCCCAGACTCATGTCTAAATTTCTTAGTCACTATTACCATTAACTAAATGATGGCAGTATTGTGATGGTGTTTGAGAGGCAGCCCTCAGTAATTATTGAGATGTTGTGAACACGGTCTGAGATTCTGTGTCGTGTCAAAACCCCGCTTTCATGATGGACTGTTACTCTTTATCCATTGAGTCAGTTCCTACCATATCTGTCTTGTCTTCTTGTTCTAATAAATTAACTGTGACACACAAATGTACACAACCACCACCTGATTAGAATGCTGTTGATTACACCACATCTGTACTCACGGTGTTTTGAAGTATTTGTGTTAATTCATGTATGATTCATGTGGTGTGTAGATTTTCTGTGGGTGAGGGCTGGATGTACAAATATATATACATTGCTTATTTCACACCCATGTAAAAATGTTCTTGCTCTTGGTGTCTCTCTCAGTGCGCACGTGCTGTGTGTGTTAGGTGTGTCCCTTCCATTGACAAGAACATCGATGATGCATACCATTTATATTTCCTTTCAGTGGACAGATGAAGAACATATGGATAATGTAGCCCAGTGGATAAGACTTTGGTTCAATTTACAATTAGGCAATGGATTATCCTCCCTCATTCTATTAGACCTTGAATAGCCGAAAAGGTATTAGTCATTCAGACGAGACGATAAACAGAGGTGCTAATTTGCAGCGTGTACAGTCCGCACAATAAAGAATTCATGGCAACAAATGACTGCAGCATATCAATTGTTTTTAGATCAATCAAAATATATGCAAACAGAAAGAAACAACGCGGTGCAATGAGGCGATATTCTTTTCTCAATGAGCAGGCTGATTTGTTCGTTGTGATGAAAAGCCAAATGTACATGCATGGAATGTTCTTTGTGAAGCCATAAAAGTAACACCGGATTCTATGAAGTCCCAAAGGGCGAAGAAAATATTTTACCGACTCCTTCTTTTCACTGTACCAACAAAGAGTCAAACTCGACTGTAAAGAGATCGTGACCCTTGCGTTTTTCAACAGTCTCACTGTTGTATCAGACTTACAACACGGCCTTACAGTCAGAATCAGGCCTAAGTATGGACAAGTCCTTTGCAGTTCCTTATATACACAAGCACGTATATCACCATCAAAACGCGTGCTTTCCTCCAAGACTTCGGCCTCAATTCAATATTGACACGAGTCTCTTTAGCTCTTCTTTGTAGTCATGTTAATAACATCACATTAGGCGTGTTCCTAAGCGAGTTAAGTTCTCACACAGCTCGAGCATACCTCTACCGTTTTTCTCTAATGTCCACCTAGGAAATGCAGTTTTAGGCTATTCAGCACTGTGTTCTTGATAGTGGTCTATCAATGGCTCTCTCACCCCCCATCCTGCACCGTACGTTCGTCTGCCTGGGGCGTGTACAGCTGTCTGGGTCTATCAAGCGACAGTAATTCCATTTTCCTACCGGCACATCTCTGAAAAGATGATGGCAGCAGGAAAGACAGATTCTGGTCGTTGGACAAGAAGTGAATATGAAAATGAGAGTGAGAGTGAGATAGTCAGATACTCCTGGAAAGTGGAAGTGGGATGATATTGATTGTGAATGACAGTAAGAAGCTTTGGGTCCCCAAAGGCAATACCGCATAGACGTATTCCTGATCAGAAAAAGTGCACAAATGGGGGTGGAAGGCATTTAGACATGATTTCATTGAGTCATCACCTACGTGAAACATCAGCACGACAAGTTTGTTTGTTCTATCTTTGCCTATCTGTGAGTGCGAGTACACGAGGAAGTTGAAAGATTTGAAAATACCTGTAAACTATTAGTGTATATATTACATATTAGTTACAGTGGAGAATACTTAACTGCTTAGTGTTGAAAGGTTTAGCTGGAATCATATACATGGCTGTGCAAGATGGTGTATATATTACATGTTAATTGGTTTTTTTTATAATATTAGATACTGCAGGTTAATCTTTGTTGATTGTATTCGTATGCCTGATGCGTGAGTGTGCTTTGTTTTAAAGATTTGGCGCAATATCGTTATAGCTTATATAGTACACACGTCTGATGTATTCAAACGCCTCCCGCCCCCTTACCCCCTCTGTTTCTGTCTCGCTTGACTGGTATGAGCAGTTGTATTTAGCTGCTGAATGCCCTTGTCCACGCATCACACACACACACACACACACACACACACACACACACACACACACACACCACACACACACACGTACGCACACACACACACACACACACACACACACACACACACACACACAAACACATACACTCACACACACTACTCACACGGGCACACACAGAGACACAGACACACGCTGTACCCCCCCCCCCCCCCCCCCACACACACAAACACATACACTGCTCACACAGGCACACACAAAGACACAGATACACCAACACACACACACACACACACACACACACACACACACACACACACACACACGCATACACCAATGTATATCTATATATATATATATATACATCTATGTGTATGTACATGTATCTATATATGCATGTATTGTATATCAACGTATAGTGTATATGCATACATATATACACACATATATGTATATATATATACATATGTATATACATACATACATATATATATATATACATATATAGATATATATCGATATATATATAT
>JAPXFY010005200.1:0-15619 GCA_030674185.1 Monoplex corrugatus | reverse complement strand
AGCTAACTAACAGACTAACTAACTAACTAATTAACTAACTAACTAACGAACGAACTAACTAAATAACTGACTCACTGAGTAACTAACTAACTAATTAACTAACTAACTAACTAACTAACTAAAACACGAACTCACAAACTAACGAACTAAAGAAATAACTTACTAAATAAACAAATAACTGACTAAGTAAGTAAGTAACTAACTAACTAACTCACTAACTAACTCACTAACTAACTTACATAATGAACTAACTACCAACATAAGTAAGTAAGAAGGTTCATAACTAACTAACTAACTAACAAACTAACTAACTAATGAAATAACGAACTAACAAACTAACGAACTAACTAACTAACCTAAGTAATTAACTTACTAACTAACTAAAATAACTTAATAACTAAATAAGTAAAAAAATAATAACTAACTAACTAACTAACTAAGTACTTATTATATAACTAATTAACTAACTTATTAACGAAATAACTCACCAACTACCTTATTAACGAACTAAACTCTCTACCAACATAAGTCAGAAGTCTCCTAAGTAACTTACTTACTAACTAACTTACTAACTAACTAACTAAACAACTCACTCACTCACTCACTCACTCACTAACTAAGTAACTAACCAAGTAACTAACTAACGAAATGAACTAACTACCTACGAATATACGTAAGTAACTAACTAACAAACTATTAACTAACTACTTAACTAACTAATGACTAAGTAACTAATTAACTAACGAACTAACTGACTAACCAACCACTAACTAACTAACTAACTAACTCACTCACTAAACTCACTCACTCACTAACTTACATAACGAACTAACTACCAACATAAGTAAGTAAGATGGTTCATGATTATCTAACTACCTACTAACAAACCAACTAACAAACTAACTTAACAACAAACCAACTAACTAACTAACCTAATAACAAACTAACCAACTAACTACTTACCAACCAACTAACTGACTATCTAGCAAACTAACTAACTAATTATCTAACGTACTAACTAACTAACGTACTAACTATCTAACTAATTAGCTTAACAATTAACTGACAAACTAACTAACTAACTCATTCACTCACTAACTCACTAACTAACTTACATAATGAACTACCAACACAAGTAAGTAAGAAGTTCATAACTAACTAACTAACAAACTAACAAACTAACTAAGTAATTAACGAACTAACTAACAACTAACTAACTAACTAACTAACTAACTAACTAACTAACTAACTAACTAACGAACGAACGAAGTAACGAACTAACGAACTAACAAACTATCGAACTAACTAACTAACCTAACTAACTAACTTACTTACTAACCAACTAACTTAATAACTAGATAAGTAAATAATTAACTAACTCACTAAGTACTTATTATATAACTAATTAACTAACTTATTAACGAAATAACTCACCAACTCCCTTACTAGCGAACTGAACTCTCTACCAACATAAGTCAGAAGTCTCCTAAGTAACTTACTTACTAACTAACTTACTAACTAACTAATAACTAAACAACTAACTAACTAACTAGCTCACTCACTCTCTAACTAACTAACTAACTTACTAACTAACTAACTAACTAACCAAGTAACTAACTAATTAACGAAATGACCTAACTACCTACGAATATACGTAAGTAAATAAAAACTAATTAACTAACTACCTAACTAACTAACTGACTAAGTAACTAATTAACTAACAAACTAACTAACTAACTGACTAACCAACCAGCTAACTCACTAACTAACTTACTAACTAACACACTCACTAACTAACTTACATAACGAACTAACTACCAACATAAGTAAGTAAGAAGGTTGATGTATAACTAACTAACTACCTAACTAACTACTAACTAACTAACTAACTAACTAACTAACTAACTAACTAACTAACTAACTACTAATTTAATAAAACTAACTAACTAGCTAACTAAATAACAAATTAACAACTAACAAACCACCCAACCAACTAACTGACTAACTAACTAACTAACTAACTAACTAATAGCTAACTAACTAACTAATTAACTAACTAATAACTAACTAACGTACTAACTATCTAGTAATTAGCTAACTAACTAATGACTAACTAACTAACTAACTAACTAACTAAACTAACTCACTCACTAGCTCACTAACTACCTTACATAATGAACTAACTACCAACATAAGTAAGTAAGAAAGTTCATAACTAACTAACTAACTAACAAACTAACTATCTAACAACAACCAACCAACCAAGCAACTAGTAACTAAACTAACGTAATGAACTAACTACCAAAATAAGTAAGTGAGAAGCTTCCCATTTAATTATCTAACTAGTTAACTAACTGACTAACCAACTAACTAACTAACTAAACTAACTAAACTAACAAATAATAGAACTAACAAATACGAACTAACGAAATAACTAACTAAACTAACTAAAACTAAATAAGTAACTAAACCATTAATAACAAATAACTAACTAGCTAACTAAATAACAAATTAACCAACTAACAATACCACCAACAACTAACTGAACTAACTAACTAACTAACTAACATAATAATAATAACGAACTAACTAGAACTAACGAATAACTAACTAACTAACTAACTAAATTACTACGTAACTATCGAATGAACTAATAACCTACTGATATAAGAAAGTTAGAAAGTAAGTAAGTAATAACTAATTAACTAACTACTAACTATTAATAACTAATTAACTATCCAACTTAACAGCTAACTCTAATAACTCACTAACTAACTCATTAACTTACATAATGAACTCACTACTAACATAAGTAAGTAATAAGGTTCATAACTAACTAACTAACTAACTCTCTAACGAACTAACAATTAACGAACTAACTAACTAACTAACTAACACTAACTAACTTAACTAACTAACTAACTACTAACTAACTAACTAACTAACTAACTAACTTAATGGTACTTAAGTAAATAATTAACTAAGTAGACTTACTATATAACTAATTAAATAATATTAATAACTAATCACCAACTAACTTACTAACGCACTGAACTCTCTACCAACATAAGTCAGAAGTCTCCACTAACCAGCTAATAACTACACTAACTAACTTACTACAAACTACTAACTACTATCAAAACTACAACAAAAAAGAGTATTATAACTACAAATAATAATTACTACAATAAATAACTAATAACTAACTACTAACAATACTAATAACAACAACACTAAACTTAACTTAATAAAACACAACCAATAAGAAATCACAACTAACTACAACTAAACAACTAACTATAATTAGATAAACATTACTAATAATAACTAACTAACTAACTAAAATAACTACTAACTAACTAACTAACTAATAAAACTAACTCCAACTAAGAATAAGAACACAACTAAAAATAACAACTAACTACTAACAAAACCAACAACAATAATAATAATAATAACAATCATAAGTACTTATTATATATATAAACTATAACATAACACCACTAATCAACTCTAAAACAAATTAAACTAACAAACTAAAACTACAAAAACTAACTAACTAACTAACTAACTAAAAAGTACTAACTAATTACGATACAAATACGAATACGTAATAATAATAACTAATAATACTACTAACTAAATGATATAACTAATTAATAAAAATAATTACTAACAACACTAACTATAACTAATATAACACAACTCCATAACTAACTTACATAACAATAACCAACATAGTAAGTAAGGTCATTAACTAATATACTACTAACTAACTAACAACTAATATAACAACTACTAACTAACAATAACAAACTAACCTAATAATAAATACACAACAACTAATTACTAACTAACTTCTAACTAATAACTATAACTAACTAATAACTAATAACATCACTAATTACTACTATCTACATAACTAATACAACATATAATAGAAATCATACTAAATAACTAACTAACTAACAACTAACAATAATAATACTAATTATACAATAACTACTAAATACCACCAAAAATAAGTCTAATAAATAACATCTAAATGTAGAATTTAAACAACTAACAACTAATATAACACAATAAACTAACAACTAACTAAAACAGACAACAAGACTAATAACATAACAAATACTAATACCACTAACACTAAACTAACTAAAATATAAATAATTATATATTAAGAAAAAAAACATAACAAAATAACGATAAAAAAATAATCTATCTAACAAAATAACACTAATATGATACTATCACATAAGTAATAAATAACAATAAACTAATAACAACATAACTAAAATAACAATAAACTAACCAGCAATACTAATAACTACTACTATATAACTAATGAACAATCCAATAAGTAAGTAATCTAATACTAACATAACTAACTACTTACAAACTAACATTATAATAACAAACTAACATAAAACAAATATAACTAACTACTATAACTATAATAACATAACAACTAACTCACTACTAATCACTAACTACCTTAACTAAAACTAACTACCAACCAAAATAATAAGAAAGAATAATACTACAATTAACTAAGTAACTAACAACTACCAAATAACTAACAAAATAACTAAAACAACTAAACTAACTCATCAACTCAACTAACCAACCTACATAAGAATTACAAACAAATAAGTAAGAATTATGACTACAAAATAAAAACTAAACTACCTAATAATATTACAACTAAGACTTTTAACTAACTAAACTAACGAACTAAGAACTAACTAACTAACTAACTAACTAACTAACTAACGAACTAACGAACTAACGAACTAAGAAACTAACGAACTAACAACTAACCTAAATAACTACTAACTAACCAACTAACTTAATAACTAAATAAGTAAATAATTAACTAATCACTAAGTACTTATTATATAACTAATTAACTACTTATTAACGAAATGACCACCAACTCCCTTACTAACGAACTGAACTCTTACCAACATAAGTCAGAAGTCTCCTAAGTAACTTACTTACTAACTAACTTACTAAATAACTAACTAAACAAACTTAACAAAACTAACTAACTAATAACTAACCAACCAAGTAACTAACTAATTAACGAAATGAACCTAACTACTACGATATACGTAAGTAAATAAATAACTAATTAACTAACTACCTAACTAACTAACTGACTAAGTAACTAATTAACTAACAAACTAACTAACTGACTAACCAACAGCTAACTCACTAACTAACTTACTAACTAACACACTACTAACTAACTTACATAACGAACTAACTACCAAATAAGTAAGTAAGAAGGTTCATGTATAACTAACTACTACTACACCTAACTAATTAACTAACTAACTTAATAACAAACTAACTAACTAGCTAACTATAATAACAAACTAACTAACTAGCTAATTAAATAACAAATTAACCAACTAACAAACTAATGACTAACTAAATAGCTATAACTAACTAACAAATTAACTAACGTAATAACTAACTAACTCACTCACTAATTCACTAACTACCTTACATAATGAACTAAGTACCAACTAAGTAAGTAGAAATTATAATAACTACTACTAATAACTAACAACTAACAATAAATAACTAAACTAACTAACTCACCAACTAACTTACTAACGCACTGAACTCTCTACCAACATAAGTCAGAAGTCTCCTAAGTAAATAAGTATCTAACTGACTAACTATCTAACTAACTATCTAACTATCTAACTAACTAACAACTAACTAACCAACCAAGTAACTTACTAACTAACGAAATGAACTAATTATCTACGAATATACGTAAGTAACTAACTAATTAACTAATTTCCTAACCAACTAACTAAACTAAACTAACTAAATAAAACCCAATAAATAACTAACTAACGAAATGATCTAACTACCTACGAATATACGTAAGTAACTAACTAACTTACTAATTAATTAACTACCTAACTACCTAACTGACTAAGTAACTAACTAACTAAAACTAACTAACTACTAACTATCCAATATCACTTACTAACTAACTAACTAACTCACTAAGTAACTAAGTAACTAAGTAACTAATAATAATAATAATATATTTTATTTATATAGCGCAAAATCTTGATAAAATCAAATCTAAGCGCTGAGCGTATACATGCATACATACCTACATACATATGAGCGTATACATGCATACATACATGCCTACATACTTACATACATAAATCTAAGCTGAGCGTATACATGCATACATACATACATACATAAATCTAAGCGTATACATACATACATACATACATACATACATACATACATACATACATACATACATACGTACGCACATGCATACATAATAATTACAATATTTATATAGCGCAAATCTCGACAAAATCAAATCCAAGCGCCGAAAAGACACACACGCACACACGCACGCACGCACACACACGCACACACCACACACACACACACACACACAACACACACACACACACACACACACACACACACACACACACACACACACATGCATGGCCACAAATGGGGAGAAAAGAATAAAAGCAATAAAAGCAAGAATAAAACCAATGGAAAACCACAGAGAGCACATCATATACAATTATATATTAAAACAAAGTGATTCCCCTCCGAGCGGAGACAGGCGGCAGAGGGGGGTTGAGTGAGGTTAGGATTTTATGCAGAGGAGAAAAGGTGAGTTTTGAGAGCGGACTTGAAGGAGGCAAAAGTAGGTTGCTGACGGACTGAGAGAGGAAGTTTGTTCCAGGAGAGTGGATCAGAAACAGAGAAGGCTCGTGGACCATAGGTATTGAGCTTAGTGCGTGGTAAGCGAAAAGTCAGAGGAGAACATAGATCTCAAGTAAGCTTGACAGGTAATCGGGGGCTGCGTTATTGAGGCTTTTGTAGCACATGGTGTCTAGTTTGTACTGTATGCGCTTTGATACAGGGAGCCAGTGAAGTTGTGCCAGGAGAGGAGATATGTGGTCAGCTTTTTTCTTTTTGAGTACAAGGCGTACAGCATTGTTTTGAATGCGCTGTAGGATGTGAATGGTGGAGGCAGGAAGACCAGACAGGAGTGAATTGCAATAGTCAATGCGAGACATTATGAAGGAGAGAACGAGTTTTGCAGTTGTTTCGACAGAGAGATACTTCCTGATCAGGCTTATACGATGGAGATGATAGTAGCAAGATCTGGCAGTTTGAGAAACAAAGTTGTTCATGGACAGGGTAGAGTCAATGCAGACACCAAGGTTTTTAGCTGAATCAGAAATTGGGACTGATGTGTTACATAATGGGAGAGAAAGAGGAGGCAGCTGGGAAAGTTTCTGACGGGTGCCAATGAGGATAGCTTCTGTCTTGTCGTCATTAAGCTGAAGTCTATTGTGTGTCATCCAGTTCTTAATGTCCGAGTAACACTCAGTGGTGCGAGTCAACAGGCGCTGTATATTATCAGGTGAGTCACTGTCTTGAAGTTGGGTGTCATCAGCATAGAAGTGGTGTTTTATAGAGTGGGAGTTGATGATGGTGGACAGGGGGGAGGTATAAAGAGTGAAAAGAACAGGGCCAAGGACAGATCCTTGTGGAACACCACAGGTCAGGTATGCAGGTTGAGAGTAAGTGCCATTGATGAGAACAGTTTGTTTTCTGTTTGATAAATACGAAGTGAAAAAGGAGAGAGCAATGTCAGAGATGCCAAAAGTATGATGAAGTCTAGAAAGGAGAATACCATGGTCAATAGTATCGAAGGCTGCAGACAGATCAAGGAGTGTGAGGAGAGAGACTTTGCCAGTATCAGTTGCAAGGAGGAGATTGTTGAGAATGTGTAGTAGGGCAGTTTCAGTGCTATGGCACTGGCTGACTGGAAAGGATTGAGGAGATTGTTGGCAGACAGGTGAGAGTTCAGCTGGTTGAGGACGACCTTTTCAAGGAGTTTTGACAAAAAGAGAGATTAGAGATAGGCCTGTAATTTTTCAGTTCATTTGGGTCTAAATTGTGTTTCTTGAGGAGAGGGTGAACAATAGCAGACTTGAAAGAATCTGGGACAGTTCCAGTTTGAAAAGAAGTGTTGATGATGTCAGTGATGAATGGGAGGAGAGTAGGGAGACAATTGGAGTAGAGAGAACCTGGAAGAGGATCCAGTTCGCAGGTTTTGAACGACATGGATCTGATTGTGTTGAAAATTTCTTCTTGTGAGACTGGGGTAAAAGTAGTGAGAGGTGTGCCAGAGAAGGAAGGGTCAGATGGGCATGGATGACAGGGTGTCCTGTCAAGCCTGTCACGAAGAGTTTGTATTTTGGTGGTGAAATACTTAGAGAATACAGATGGGAGTTCTTCATTTGTATGCTTTGTTGGGAGAGGTAAGTCTTTTCGTGTGTCAAGGAGATGATTCATGGTTGTAAAAAGTTCTTTTCAAGAAGAGGCATTCAGGATTTTGGTTTGGAAATAGCTTGTTTTTGCAGATGCAATGAGGGTGGATACTTTTGTTTTAGAGGCTTGGAAAAGTTGCCTGTGTACAGTGAGTTTGGATTTGCGCCAGCGGCGCTCTGCTCTGCGGCGGGCACGTTTTGCACAGGCAATCTCATGAGTGAGCCAGGGGGTAGGTGGGCGGTCAGGTAAAAGACGGGTTGTGGCTGGAGCATGAGTGTCCAGAAGATGGTGGAGAGTAGTATAGAATTCATCGGCAAGGTTATGTGACTTTTCAGAAAGGAGACGGGAGGCATCAGATGAAAATGTAGAGGTCGATAGATTTGAGATTGCGTCGAGTCACTGTGCGCGTGGTACGGGAAGGAGGAGAAATGTCAAGAGAACAGAGAATTGCAGAGTGGTCAGATGGAAGGGCTGAAGTTAGACGGGTAGAAAGAACTAAGCAGTTGTTAGTAGCTGAATTGTGGTGATCACGAGAAATGATCCAGTCAAGAATGTGACCTTTTTGATGGGTTGGTTCAGAAATGTGTTGAGTCATATTGTGATTGGACAGAGAGTTGATGATATGTCTTGTGTCATAACGGTGAGTGTTGTCATAGTGGACATTGATGTCACCTAGAATGATGAGATTTCCAGGTAAGAGGCAGTAGTGGTCAAGCAGTTGGTCAAAGTCAGAGAGAAACGTGGATGTGGTGAGTTTGTTAGCAGAGCTAGGTGGAGGTCGATAGACACAGGAGAAGGTGATGGGGTGAGGGGTGGATTGGAAGGATACTTCAACGTGCTCGAAAGAAGGATGGGAGAAAGGCAGAGACTGCGAGAAAGATAGGCGGGAATGGAGTGAGTCGTTGTAGAGGATGGCGATACCGTCACCTCGAGATGAGCGATGGAAAGAAGCAAGCCTGTAACCACTCGGAGTGAGGCTAGCATGTATAGGTTCATGACCAAGGGGGTTAAGCCATGTCTCTGTGATAAAAGCAATGTCAACGTGCTCATCAGCGATAAAATCGGCAATGACTTCGGCTTTGCCATCTTTGCATATTGATTGAGCGTTAAAAAGGCATAGTTTAAGTTTATCACAGTCATATGGCGGCGGCCGAGGTGGCGAAGAAGGCGGCACCGACGGGACAAAAGACGAAGGCGACACCAGCGGGGCAGAAGACGAAGGCAGCAACGATGGAACAGAAGAAGAAGACAAAGGTAGCACCGGCGGGACAGAAGACGAGGGCAGCGCCGGCGGGACAGAAGACGAAGGCAGCACCGGCGGGACAGAAGGCGAAGGCGGCACCACCAGGACAGAAGGCGAAGGCGAAGATGGCAGAGGAGGAGACGAAGCCCGCAGCAGCGAGGTCGAAGGCAGGGGCAGTGGAGGAGACGAAGAAGCAGAAAAAGAAAAGTGGCGTCGGGCTGGCACAGCAGGAGGCAGGTTGTGCCAAAGTCGGTGGAGACGTCCACCACGACAGGATCGCGCAGTGCGGGGCTTGCTACACAGCCCCAATGTACGTATGCGCTGGTAGACGCTCCACCGAGGTAGCATTTGCTGTGTTTAAAAAGTGTCAGTCCAATTTGTTTAAGGACGGACGGATCCATAATTGAGAGCCAGTAATGAAGTAACTACCAACATAAGTACATGAAAGTAAGAAGTTTCTTATTTAACTATCTAACTAACTTACTAACTAAATAAATAACTACCAAACTACCTAACTAACTGACTAAGTAAATAACTAACTAATTAACTAACTAACTAACTAACTAACTAACTAACTAACTAACTAACGAAACTACCTAAACTAATAACTAACTCACTAAGTAACTAACTACCTAACTTACTAACCAACTAACTAAATAAGTAAATAATCAACTAACTATCTTACTAAGTTACTTACTAAATAACTAAGTAGCTTACTAACTAACTAACTAACTAAATAACTGAAATACATACCAACATAAGTAAGAAGTCTCCTAACTAAGTAACTTACTTACTAACTTACTAACTAACTAAGTAATTAACTAACTAACTAAACAACCAACCAACCAACCAACCAAATAAGCAACTAACTAACTAATGTAATGAACTAACTACCAACATAAGTAAGTCAGAGGCTTCCCATTTAACTATCGAACTAACCAACTAACTGACTGACTAACAACTAACTAACAACTAAACTAACTAAATAACTAACTAACAAACTAACTAACTAAACTAAAGTAAAACAAAACCAACTTAATGGCTACTTAAGTAAATAATTAACTAAGTAACTTACTATATAAACTAATTAAATAACTTATTAACTAACTAACTCACCAACTAACTTACTAACGCACTGAACTCTCTACCAACATAAGTCAGAAGTCCCCTAAGTAACTAACTAAGTAAGTAACTAAGTAACAAAATAACTAAGTAACTAAGTAACTAAGTAACTAACTAACTAACTAACTAACTAACTATCTAACTAACTAATTAAATAACTTATTAACTAACTAAATCACCAACTAACTTACTAACGCACCAACATAAGTTAGAAGTCTCCTAAGTAACTAACTAACTAACTATCTAACTAACTAACTAACTAACTATCCAACTAACTAACAACTAACTAACCAACCAAGTAACTTACTAACTAACGAAATGAACTAATTACCTACGAATATACGTAAGTAACTAACTAATTAACTAACTACCTAACCAACTAACTAACTAACTAACTACCCAAAAAACTAACTAACTAACTAACTAAATAACCCAATAACTAACTAAATAACGAAATGATCTAACTACCTACGAATATACGTAAGTAACTAACTAACTTACTAATTAATTAATTACCTAACTACCTAACTGACTAAGTAATTAACTAACTAACTAACTATCTAACTATCCAACTTACTAACTAACTAACTAACTAACTAACTCACTAAGTAACTAAGTAACTAAGTAACTGACTAACTAACGTAATGAAGTAACTACCAACATAAGTACATGAAAGTAAGAAATTTCTTATTTAACTATCTAACTAACTTACTAACTAAATAACTAACTACCTAACTAACTAACTAACTGACTAAGAAACTAACTAACTAACTAACTAACTAACTAACTAACGAAACTACCTAACTAACTCACTAAGTAAATAACTACCTAAGTAACTAACTCACTAAGTAACTAACTACCTAACTTACTAACCAACTAACTAAATAAGTAAATAATCAACTAACAAACTTACTAAGTTACTTACTAAATAACTAAGTAGCTTACTAACTTACTAACTAACTAACTAACTAACTAAATAACTGAAATACATATCAACATAAGTAAGAAGTTCTCCTAACTAAGTAACTTACTTACTAACTTACTAACTAACTAAGTAATTAACTAACTAACTAAACAACCAACCAACCAACCAACCAACCAAACAAGCAACTAACTAACTAACGTAATGAACTAACTACCAACATAAGTAAGTCAGAGGCTTCCCATTTAACAATCGAACTAGCTAACTAACTGACTAACTAACTAACTAACTAACTAACTAAGTATCTAACTATCCAACTAACTAACTAACTAACGAACTAAGCAACTAACTAACTAATTAACTAACTAACTAACTAACTAACTAATTAATTAATTAATTAACTAACGTAATGAACTAACTACCAACATAAGTAGGTAAGAAGTTTCTTTTTTAACTAACTAACCAACTAACTAACTAACTAATTAATTAATTAACTAACTAACGTAATGAACTAACTACCATCATAAGTAGGTAAGAAGTTTCTTATTTAACTAACTAACCAACAAACTAACTAACTAACTGACTAACTAACTAACTAAGTAACTAACTAATTTACCTACTACCTAACTATATAACTAATAACTAACGAACTAACTAACCAACTAACTAAATAAGTAAATAATTATACTATAACTAAATAACTAACTAACTAACAAATCCAACAACATAATGGCTACTTAAGTAAATAATTAACTAAGTAACTTACTATATAACTTATTAAATAACTTATTAACTAACTAAATCACCAACTAACTTACTAACGCACTGAACTCTCTACCAACATAAGTCAGAAGTCTCCTAAGTAACTAACTAACTAACTAATTAACTAAAAAACTATCTAACTAACTAACTAACTATCTAACTAACTAACAACTAACTAACCAACCAAGTAACTTACTAACTAACGAAATGAACTAATTACCTACGAATATACGAAGAATATATAGTAATAACTAATAACTATAACTAACTAAGTAACTAAGTACGACTAACTAACGTAATGAAGTAACTACCAACATAAGTACATGAAAGTAAGAAATTTCTTATTTAACTATCTAACTAACTTATTAACTAAATAACTAACTACCTAAATAACTAACTAACTGACTAAGTAAGTAAGTAACTAACTAACTAACGAAACTACCTAACTAACTAACTAACTAATTAACTAACTACCTAACCAACTAACTAACTAACTAACTACCCAAAAAACTAACTAACTAAATAACCCAATAAATAAATAACTAAATAACGAAATGATCTAACTACCTACGAATATACGTAAGTAACTAACTAACTTACTAATTAATTAACTACCTAACTACCTAACTGACTAAGTAACTAACTAACTAACTAACTATCTAACTATCCAACTTACTAACTAACTAACTAACTAACTCACTAAGTAACTAAGTAACTAAGTAACTAAGTAACTGACTAACTAACGTAATGAAGTAACTACCAACATAAGTACATGAAAGTAAGAAATTTCTTATTTAACTATTTAACTAACTTATTAACTAAATAACTAACTACCTAACTAACTAACTAACTAAGTAAGTAAGTAACTAACTAACAAACGAAACTACCTAACTAACTAACTCACTAAGTAACTAACTACCTAAGTAACTAACTCACTAAGTAACTAACTTACCTAACTTACTAACTAACTAACTAAATAAGTAAATAATCAACTAACTAACTTACTAAGTTACTTATTAAATAACTAAGTAGCTTATAACTACTAACTAACTAACTAACTAAATAACTGAAATACATACCAACATAAGTAAGAAGTCTCCTAACTAAGTAACTTACTTACTAACTTACTAACTAACTAAACAACCAAACAACAAACCAACCAAACAAGCAACTAACTAACTAACGTAATGAACTAACTACCAACATAAATAAGTCAGAGGCTTCCCATTTAACAATCGAACTAGCTAACTAACTGACTGACTAACTAACTAACTAAGTAACTAACTAACTAACTAACTAACTAACTAACTAACTATCCAACTAACTAACTAACTAACGAACTAAGCAAATAACAAACTAATTAATTAACTAACTAACTAACTAACTAATTAATTAACTAACTAACGTAATGAACTAAATACCAACATAAGTAGGTAAGAAGTTTCTTATTTTAACTAACTAAACTAACTAACTAAATAACTAACTAAACTAACACTAACTATAACTAACTGACTAACTAACTAACTAAGTAACTAACTTATTTACCTACCTACCTACCTACCTAACTAACTAACTAACTAACTAACCAACTAACTAAATAGGTAAATAATTAACTAACTAAGCAACTTACTAAATAACTAAGTAGTTTACTAACTAAATAACTAACTCACTAACTAAATAACTAACTAACTGAAATGCATACCAACATAAGTAAGAAGTCTCCTAACTAACTAACTTACTTACTAACTAACTAAATAGATAACTAATTAACTAACTAACTAACTAACTAACTAACTAACTAACTAACTAAACAACCAACCAACCAAGCAACTAACTAACTAACGTAATGAACTAACTACCAACATAAGTAAGTAAGAAGCTTCCCATTTAACTATCGAACTAGCTAACTAACAGACTAACTAACTAACTAATTAACTAACTAACTAACGAACGAACTAACTAAATAACTGACTCACTGAGTAACTAACTAACTAATTAACTAACTAACTAACTAACTAAAACACGAACTCACAAACTAACGAACTAAAGAAGTAACTTACTAAATAAATAAATAATTGACTAAGTAAGTAAGTAAGTAAGTAAGTAAGTAACTAACTCACTAACTAATGTACATAATGAACTAACTACCAACATAAGTAAGTAAGAAGGTTCATAACTAACTAACTAACTAACAAACTAACTAACTAACCAACTAACTAACTAATGAACTAACGAACTAACAAACTAACGAACTAACTAACTAACCTAAATAATTAACTTACTAACTAACTAACTAACTTAATAACTAAATAAGTAAAAAATTAACTAACTAGCTAACTAACTAAGTACTTATTACTAACTAACTAACTAAACTACTAACTAACTAATAGTATCTAACTATCAACTAACTAACTAACTAACGAACTAAGCAACTAACTAACTAATTAACTAACTAACTAACTAATTAATTAATTAAACTAACTAACGTAATGAACTAACTACCAACATAAGTAGGTAAGAAGTTCTTATTTAACTAACATAACAACTAACTACTAACTAACTAACTAACTAACTAACTAACTAACTAATTAACCTACTACTAACTATATAACTAAACTAACTAACTAACTAACACTAACTAAATAATTAACGAAACTAAGTAACTTACTAAATAACTAAGTAGTTTACTAACTAAATAAACTAACTAACTAACTAACGAACTGAAATACATACCAACATAAGTAAGAAGTCTCCTAACTAACTAACTTACTTACTAACTAACTAAATAGATAACTAATTAACTAACTAAATAACTAACTAAAACAACAACAACAACCAACAAACTAACTAACTAACGTAATGAACTAACTACCAACATAAGTAAGTAAGAAGCTTCCCATTTAACTATCGAACTAACTAACTAACAGACTAACTAACTAACTAATTAACTAACTAATAACGAAGAACTAACTAACTACTAACTAAACTAACTAACTAATAACTAACTAACTAACTAAAACTAGAACTAAACTAAGAACTAACAAAATAGACGTAACTTAACGATAATAATAACTGACTAATAATAATAATAATAATAACTAATAACTACTACTAACTATCTAACTAATGAAATGAACTAATAACCTACTAATGTAAGTAAGTAAATAGTAATAATAACTAATAACTAACTATCTAACTAATAACTAACTATA
>JAPXFY010005199.1:0-15620 GCA_030674185.1 Monoplex corrugatus | reverse complement strand
CTGTTGTCATGTTCATTGTCATAGCCATATTTCCCCCAATACACACTGCTTTGTTGTTTATGGGTCGTACCTACTTCTAAATTTACACAGGTTGTTGTCATGTTTCATAGTCGTAGCCTGTTCTAAAAACCCAATGTTTGTTGTTATTTTTTATTCGTAGCCTATTTCCAATCACTGTCGTTTTTCTGTTTATATTCTAGCCATTTTTCCCAAACCAATGTCTTTGTCTTTTTCACTGTTGTCCTTTTTCCCCAACACACCTGTTGTTGTCATGTTTGAAATTTCGTACCCTTATGTCCCAACACAAAAACCAAGCCCCCTGTTGTATTTTCAATTTTCGTAGCCAAAGAAAATTTTCTTTTTCACATCGGTAGCCCCTTTTGTGGATAAACCCCCAATTAACATAAATTTGCACAAGATACTAACAAATTCGAATTTTTTTGACAAAAATTTTAAATTTAAAAAAGACTTTTCTTGATTATGTGTTTAAAAGGCCTGATTAGGCTTGTGCAAAAAAAATTTTAATGCGATTAAAAATGTTTTATAATTTTGAGAAAGAGGGGGTAAATAGGCCGAAAGGCCTAGGCTTTTGAAAGCCAGTCCCAACAACTAATATCTTTTTTCCCCCCAAAATTTGTTGTTGCCATGTTCAAGATTTTCATAGCCATTTTTCCAAAAACCCACCCAAAATTTCCCTGTTCTCATGTTTGATTGTAAATATTAGTAGCCATTCTTTAAAAAAAAACCCCACCACACCACACACAAATGCGCGTTGCGCGCGCCACATGTTATTGCCCCCTCGCGCGCATGTTTTGCAGCTTTACAGAAAGAAAGAGGATTATTACATAAGGTCTGTCAATTCAATAAGTTTTTTTTTTTTTATTGGACTTGATGCACCCACTTAAAAGAATTTTTTCCTTTGTAGACTTTTTGATAACAACAAAAACGATGATGTGTGATGATGCGACGACGACGACGACAGACGACCGGATGATGATGATGTGATTCCATTTATACAGCACAAAATTATTTTCGAAAATGCTCATTGCAATTGACAAACAGAACAAAAAAAATTGAGATGTTGTACGTAAGCGGCTGTTGGTTTCATTTTTAATTTTTGATGTCTGGGAAAGGGGGCGAGGGTTAGTGCTTCGAGCCCATCCGCACCCCCGTGGTTTCTATAACTTTTGAAAGTTGTCGTAGAACCCGATATAGTTAAGACAGTGTTTTTTAAAAATGCAGAGGTTTTTGAAAATGAGATTTGGGGGGTTTTTAAATGGAAGAAAAGTTTGTGTGCGTGTGTGTGTGTGTGTGTGTTCGTTCTTTGTTTGTTTAAAAACGTCTTTTCACTTAAGTGATTTTTAGACGGGGAAAAAAAGGGAGGGGGGGAGGATGAATAAAGGGGGTGGGGGGGGGGGGGTGTGGAGGGGAGGAGGGGAACAGGTAAAGGGAAGTAAAAAAAATTAAAAAGGGAAACGGCAAGGTTTAAAAAAAAAGGATTGGAGAAAAGAGAAATGAAACTAGAACAACGCTAACATCAATAATGTAAAAGAAAATGGCTAAAAACAAAAAAAAAAAAAAACAATCATAAATTTTTAAAAATAATCTTAAAGTAAGCATTACGGGCTGTGAACAATGATTTTTGAAATTTTAATAAAAAAAACTTGATCCGATATACTTCTTTTTAAAATGCGTTTTAAGTAGTTTCCCGTGTAAAGTCTTTGGTAAAAAGGAAAAGAAGCTTTCTGCAGTAAAAACAAAAAGTGATACAATGGAATTGTTCCCACAAATCATAAAACGTTGTTTACAATATTTTTTTTTCAAAGCGTTATTTGAATGCGAAAAAAATGTCATAACAATTAATCTCAAATGATTTTAACGGGAATCTGCAAATTTTTACGATATTTGAACGAAAGTTTGATTCTTTTTTTTGACACAAATTTTTCATTTAATTTTCATGAAATCGAATCCTGTGCTAATTCTGGGAGTTGTAAGCTTTTTTATGGGGTGTTAAATGTAATTTATGGAATTTTTAGAATGGAGGGCACCGGGGTTTAGCTGCTCTGTAACACGTTTGGGTTTCCATGAAGACCCCATGGAAGGCACCCCGCATAAATTGATTTTCCGAACCCTTTTCTTTAAAAACAATGTATTTGTGATTTGCCCCAATTTAAATTAAGTCAGGTTTTTGTCTTTCAAAAAGATGTAAGACTGTGTGGGTGTGTGTGTTTGTGTGTTTTTGTGTTGTTGTGTTTTACACACTCCCATAATATGTGTGTGTGGTTTTTGTGTGTGTGTGTGGGTTGTGTGTGTGTGTGTGTAGTGGGTGTGTGTATTCAACAATAAATTTATGATAATACATGAGTGGCCCCCTTAAAACGAAAGTACACGTCAGTCGAAAGAACAAAACGAGCGTTTTAACTCCCTTCTGGGCAAAAATGACATGAGTCTGCGGGTGTGTTTGAAAACAACGGCGTCAAACGTCGAAACTCAGAATAACTTTCTCGGCGAATTTTTAAACGTTTTCGGTGATGCACTCAAAGTTTAAAGTTTAGGAAAATGCTGTGTGAATATGCAGAAGAGATTTGGCCCCAGAAAATCGGCGTGTTAGAAGAGGAAATGCACAAATGGAAAGGAACGTGGAATGGTGTCAGTTTTTCCAAACCCGAACCCGGGGTTTCGTTCTGAAGCCGGGGGAACGGTGGGCCCGAAAACCTTTATCAACATCAGCAAAAATGACAAGATTGTATAAACCCCCTTCGGAGCGAAAAGAAAAGAGGGGGGGCAAAAGTGGTTGATGTGGTATCCCCTTCTTTGCACCGCCCAGAGAAGACCGCGACAAACACAAGAACCAGTGCCAAGTGACGTTTGTTTTCCCCCTGAAGGGTTTGCTTGGCCGAAAGTAAAATTAGATTTAAGAAACTTGTTGAAGACACAGCGTTTTAGGGATTGAAAAGCGTTCCCGGTCAAGGTAGACAGGGGAATATCAAGCGACCTAAAATGCAATTTAAGGGCACACCCGCTGCTACTGTGTTTAAGAAATCGGAGTGCAAGTGGACCCCCAACCAGAGCGGATGCTAGTGGTCTTCTCAAAGACATGCCATACCATATGAAGACAAAACTACTCTTGAGGGAAAATGAAAGAACAGAGGGAGGACAAGCAAAGGAACAGGAAAACAAAAAAGGCAAGGGTGTATTCAACAAACAATCGCAAGGAAACGAAAAAAAAAGAAGTCGGAGCAACAGTCCCAAAATATAGTATTATCCATCGCTCAGAACTTGACATTTCAGGAATACCGCAATGCTCCAGATGCGAAACCCAAACACAAAGGCCCACGGGAACTAGTGATCAAGATAGGGAAATACACTTTTAAAATCGGCAGCACAAGCTTAAATTGGACATCTTTGAAAAGCATTTGTCTCTGGAGTCCAGCCCCCCAACGGTTACAAAACTTGACTTGAGTCTGCCCTATCCAGTTGATGATAGTAGGGGCAGTGCGAAGTTTGACAAACAGAAAAGACGTTAGTTGTAACTCTGCCTGTCATTCCCGATGACACCCGTCATTACCATCTTTTCATCAGTAATACTGATGGCACACCTGAAACAAATGGCACCAGCAACCACAGAGAAGAAAAAACCACTGATAAAAGTTTTGTCAGATAAAGTAAATTCTTGGAGGAGAAACCAAAACGGTCGTCAGAATGGTACCATACAAGAAAAATAAAGTGGAGGTAGGTGTTAATCAGACGCAGATGATGGAAAGGCTTTTCTGTGCTTTTTCCCTTTAAAATTTTCCCGGAATTCTCTTTCACAAAAACACGAGATGTCTCCTTTTGTTTTTAAGGTAAAAAATTTGTCACGAGAAAACCCCACAAACAGACATCACCACAAGTAATTGAATACATTTTGTTTGCACATCTCAGGGTGAAGGGGTTTTCTTTGCATTCGTCTCTTTTTGCTTTTTGTTTGAGAGCTGTAAGGTGGTGTCAGAACACTGCACTGTGGATGTCACTGCTGACAATGTTGTCCTGCTTCTGCTAAAAGAATTTTTCACGGGGATCATGGGATAGTTTTGGGGGGTAAACCCGACAGCTTGGAGGTAATTTTGTGACTTAATTGTTAAAGCTTGTTATCAACAATAACATTTAAAAAACCAAAAAACCCAAAATCCAAAACGTAAAAAACTGGAACAATAAAAAATTTTGTTACTGCACATGTACGTTGCTGTCCCTGTCCGGGGTTAACAAACCCAGTTTTGGGGAAGCCCCCTAGCTTATTTTAGCAATGACATGGTTCAGGTTTCAGAGCTTCATTTTACTATGAATTTATAAAATAATTCAGTTTATACCCTTTAAAATTTAAATTTACATGCCTGCAAAAAGTGTTGAAATGAGATGAAAATCGGTGTTAAAATTCCTAAACGTGTCTTACTCTACAGTCACCCACAACACACACACCACACACAACACCACACACACAAACACACCAACACACAACCCCCAACACACAACACCCACCGACACACTCCACTCCATTTTTTTACACAGCTGCTCTCTTTCTCTTTCTTCTCTTTTTCTCTCTTCTCTCGTCTTTTTTCACATGACATTTTTTTTGTGTATACACGTGACATCAAACAAACAACAGTAAAATTGTAACAACAGTCTTCATTGATGCCATGTTTATATATAAAAAGAAGTCTGTACATTTTGCAGTATTGTTTTTGTTTTGATCGAAACATTTCTTTTTTGTTTTAAAATTTAAATTTGTATTGTGCCATTACAAGGATCACCCAAAAAACTGAAAAATTTTTTTAAAAATCAGTAGGATATGAAAAATAAAAAATTAAGCAATTATCAATATCTTTATATTTCTTGATGTGAGAGCTACTCCCAAATGTTTGGTTCCCCATTTGTTGAAAGAGTTGAAATTCCCATGGTAGGCACCAGAGTTGATGTGTCCCTCATCCTGCTTGGCCCCTCCCTTTCAGTTGTCAAAGTCATCGAAATGTAAACCTCAGGGGGGGTCTTTCTCTTGGGACTCGTTAATCTGTAAAAGTCTGGGGGATTTGTAGGGGGAAAAAATAGGAGAGGCGTTTGCAAGTTTCCATTGATAGCCGGGTTGACGCCATAATATTTTGCAGTAAGCATGAAATAGTCCTGTTGTGTCCACAGTCTCAATCCTAAAGGGAACTTATAGCATCATGATTATTATCTCATGTCATCTCATCTCATTTTCATATCATCATCATATTCTTGAAAAAAACTGTGCCGCTTCTGTGGCCATAAAGGTGGTGTGGAAAAAGGGGGGGAAAAAAGTGGGGGAGCACAAAGAAATCCCCTTTAAAGTGTAACCCAAAAGAAAAAAGTTCTGAAAGTATTAAAATTACCGTCTCTGTTTTGTGGCAAGATTTTTGTCATGGATATCTAGGTGAATCATTTACAGTTTTTATGTTGTTGTTTTTAAAAAACTTTCGTTTGCGGTCTTGTATTTTGTCGGGAAACTTGTGTAGCGTTTTGAATAATATTTGCGTTCAGCACCGTGCTCATCGATTAAGGTCTTCATTTAAAAATTTCTATGGTTTGAATTTATGGCCTTGGAGAGACAGGGTTTTGCCACTCTGACCATTTTTTTTAATTCTGGTTCATATTTCAAACCCGGGTTTTTGTAAATGCCGATACCCAAATTAAAAAAAGCGTCATCTCAATTTTTTTGACCTATCTCAACAGTCAGAGCTGCAACAGTGACAGTATTTTTTTTTTGATCTTCTTTTAAAAGCAGTGGGACCCACCTTGCTGCAACTGTCTCCATTGTTTTTGTTTTTAAAAGTTAATTCTTCAATGATCCAAACTAATGCAGTGTCATGTGGGTCTCTTCTTTTTATTATTTGCCTTTGTTCAAAATTTTTCTTTAACTTCGCTTGTCTTTTTTCAAAATTTTTTTTAAAACTTGTTTTCTTTGTTCAAAATTTCTCTTTAACTTTTCAATGTTTTTTTTTGGTTTAGAAAGTTAATTGGCCTCCTGCTATGCTTAACTTTAACTCACTTCTTCATCTAAAGAATGACCCCCACCTATTTTTCTCCCTGAAAAAAACTTTTGTCTCTGTTATTTTATCTGCCCAGAACCCCTTTTAAAAAATTTAAAAATTTTAAATGTAAGTCCCTGTTTTTTATTTAAATTTGGGCAAGTGTTTGGGAATGACTGTATCAAGATGATGTCATTATGTAACAAATGACATGATATTTGCACGTAATTTCTTATTGGTTTGTTGTTCAAGAATATTTTTTGGAGATATGTAAAATTTCGGAAGTGCTTCAAAAAATTGCATTTTTAAAACCCGGGAAAAACTCCATTTGTGAAAATAGTCATTTTATTCAAATTTGATTTTCATTTTTTTTTTGGTTCTGGTTTGCTTGAACACGGGCGATCGCTTTTGTTTGAATTGATTTTACGTTATTAGGCGTCTTTGTATTTTTTGGGTACTGGTAACACAAACTTAAAAGCACAAAGTCGCCATTTTTTTGTAAAAGGGTTTGAACAGAAAAAAAATGTACTTTCCTGACCTGGATTTTTTAGTTATCGAATGTCTATGAAATTGTAATTTCCTGACCGGAGATTTAGTTTTTGTCTAATGATTTTATTTTTGGGAAATTTTGTTTTGGTTTTTGTTTGTTATGTAACACACACAGCATAACAATGTACGGTATTGTTTCCATAGTGATGGGGGGGGTTGTTGTGTTTTGATATTTTTAAATTTTTTCCATTTTTCGACTTTGGTTAAATTATAATGCTCTTTTGGATTGTTTTACTTTAACTTTAAGTCCATTGTTTTACAAATATGTAAAGTATTTGTCAGAGGGACGTAATATTTTTTTTTTTTTGTTTTGTTTTTTTTTACAGAAAATCTGTTCTTGACAACCCAGCAACCTTGGCAGCGTTGAAGAAATGGATGGGGGGGAGCCATGCAGAAAGGCGGCCATGATCCCTGGTAGGTTGACGGCAGTGGTGAGACGGGATGCCCCTGCATGAGGTGACCGCCTGGATGAGAAAAAAGCTCACTTCAAGATCTCCCTGTAAGTTCATTTTCACCCCAGTTTAAACCCCTTGACCCCCGCCCCCTGTCCACAGCATCCTGAAATTTGTAAACCCATGAAAGCAAAGCAAAAACTTAAAACCCTTGTTTTCCCCACCCCTATCCCCCCAGCTTCCTTGTGGTTTGGGGAATATTGTTTTTATGCCCTTGAGCTACACTTATCAGACATTAATTTTTTTAATGATAAGGATTGTAGGTGTAACCTGTTCAATGACAAGAATTCTGACGGGGTTTTTCAGCAGTTTTTGACAGGCATAAAGGATGAGGGGAGGAAAGAAGTCTTTGGTGCGCGTTTTGGCCCAAAATAAATCTTGTCATTAGACACTGGGGAAGGCATGGGTAGAAGGCGCCTTTTAGTTTGCAATCTCTTTTCAGTGGTCAGTTTTGGGGCTGTGAACCTCGCTGTGCACCACTTTTTAGCTGTAATTTAAATTACCCGGGAAATTAACTTTTCCTTTTACGTCAGTATTTGTACACGGTGAGTATACTCCAAAACCAAATTTATGGTGGCTACGTTATGTATGGGGATGTCCCCAGGTGAATTCAAAATTTTTAAAGGCGTCAGATTAGAATGGATGGACAGGTCATACACCAAAAAAAAGGGTTTGTAAAAGTACTAAAGACACACTTTGCCAGGGTGCGCGTATGAAGTCGTCGTGTGATCGGCAAGGTTGAATTTTTGTTCTGACCCTTTTGCTGTGGTGTTGGCTTTTTAACTTTCCAACTGAAAGCTGGGGGTAGGGTGAGGAGCTGGTGAAAAAAAAATCAAGCTGAAAACTGTCTGTTTTCCCTATTTGTCCCATTCCTCACTTTGGGGGTTGGGTTTTACTTTGCTTCTTTTTCGTGTCTATTGTCTGACTTGCTGTTCTGCTTTTTGGTCCTGTGCCTATCAGTATCAGCCATCCTTTTCTGTTGTTCAGTGCTGTCCTATTGAAAATTTCTTCCAACTCAGTAAAACCCCACAATATCGGTTTCTTCGTTCAAGTCCCAGTGCCACTATCTAATGAGAGTGTTGTCAACATGGGGAATTGTTTTTGGATGATTTTCGTGGTTGGTTTTATGTTTTTCCTATAAAACTTGGTGGTCTATTACAGTAAAACAGTTTTCCCCATTAAAAAATGTTATCGGAGAAAAATTTTAAAAAGCACGAAAGTCAAAGAGAAAACTGGCCAGCCAACAAGACACCCAAAATTTCCCCTACTGTCTATAGACAACATTTTAGACTGATACCCAGTTTGCGTGTCTTTTTGAAAAGAAAGTGACACATTAGTTTTTATCAGGTATGCGGGGGGGGGGGGCAGAAATTTTCCCTTGTTGCTTATCTTCCCCAACCAGCACAGAGTCGGTACCATTCAGGGCGGGGTGTAGGGGGCCCACATCACAAAAGTCCGGGAAAATTGCCATAAGAAATCTTTCAAAATCATAAAAGCTTTACAAAATATGACTCCCCATCTGTGCCCCCAGTATGGGAAGGGTGCACAATGAGCTTTTTTTGTGGTTCAATCAATATGACAGAATCAGTGAAATCAAATCGGGGATAAAATAAATCAGATACTAATCAATTTTTGGAAAATTGTCCTTATGATGTAGGGATAATTGACAGAACAAGGCGGATCCCATGTTTTTTTTAAAATTTTTAAAGCATGGAAGGGAAAATTTAAAGGGTTTTTAAAATTTTGTGGAACATTACGTTAATGCGTGTTAAAAAAAATTTGCTGAAAAGCCACCATGAAATAAAAATGAGCATCACCGATCAGACAACTTTGGGTACAGTCTCAAAAGTAGTCTGTGTGAACTTCTGCAATGTGGAATGGGAATTTTTTGGCTTTTTTTGAATCAGAGTTTAAAAGAAATAAAAAATAAAAGGAAAAACATTCAAACTTTGGTTTTAAAGGGGAATGTTTTGGGCAAAATATTGTATGTTTTGTTGTTGGGTTTGGGGGTGTTTGTGTGTTGTGTTTTTTGGAAGTGGTGGATGGGTGAGGGAGTTGGGGTGATGGAGACATTTAATTATGTTGGTAGGCAGTGAAAACTTTGTGTCGCATTGTTGGTGGTTTGTGTCAGGGTTTTGCTTGCGTAGGAGGGTTTTTTTGCAGTCATTTTTTATTGGGGGGGATCGATGTGTTTTTTTTTTCCTTTTTCAAGGGATTTTCTTTTAATTTGTTTTTATTATTACAAATGCAGATACATTTACTTTAAAGCACCTGGGTTGTTCCGTGACAGGGTGACACAGGATAGATGTGAAACCCCTATGCTTGGAACCTTGACCCCAAAACCTTGCCCGAAACGGGCTTTTTGTGTGGTTTTTGGATTATACATTGGTTTTTAAATTTTTCTCCTCCATGACACTGTGTTTCACTGGTGTCGGCATGTGGAATTTTTTGAGCATGGGGTGCTGTCTTGGAAACTGAAAAGGAACTTATTTTGGTTAACCCCTTTTACACCCTAACCCCATCCGCCGCATCCCGCATTTTTAGCCTTTTACAGCAAAGCAAAAAATTAACAGTTTCACTCCCTACCCATTCCCCCGCTTGCTGCAAGGAAACTGGTGGATGGGTGGGAATGAAAGGGTTAATTTTTGGCACTTGTGGACAGGCTGCGGAGTGAAAAGGGTTAATTTTTTTTTAACACAGAGAACCAGTCTTGAGAAACTGAAATTGCAACTTTGTTCAGTTGATTATTTTAATACAAACAATTGTAATATTTTGTACCTGTTCCCTTTTTTTCAAGAATGTTGGGGAATTTTCTTGTTCTGTTTCCTGTATTTCGAAGGGTCAGACAGAAAAGGGGAGAGAAGAGGATGAGGAGGATTTAAAATGACCCACCATCTTTTGCAGAGATTGAAGTGGTGCACAATGTCCCAAACCCGGTCTGACAGCATCCCCAAAGATTCCCAGTCGTGAAGAGTGGAAGTTTACGTCCCCAGCTTTCCACGAGGAAAAGGGATGAATTGTCTTCATCTTTAATCACCGGGAAGCGGCGATCGATCCTTAACAAGATTTGACAGAGCCCCGTTCAAGCCTCGGGATCAGTGAAAAGATGAAAACGTCACTGAAAGCAAGAGGAAGAGGCAGCGCAAATGGGGGAGAAGAATGACAAAACAGCTCCAGAAGCGCAAACGCGCTTTTGGGTTTTGAGGGAGCAGCGATGAACCTGCACATTCTGTCCGATTCTCACTCGAGTGAAAAAAAGAAGTAGCAGTGGTGAAAAAAGAGAAAGGTTTGAGAACAAAAGGGAGTAGATCCTCAGCCCGGGTGTTCTTGATTTTAGGCAAACCTGTAAATGATCTCCCCAATAACCGAATGATAAAGTGGAGGAAAAACGCAGTGAAAGTCCAAAAAAAACCATGTTTGGATGATGTCACCAACAAAGGTGATAATGCCGTGACGAAGGCGCAACAAGGTGTTGTGCCGTGAAAGAAGGGAGAGTGGGAATAGAGATAGCACAGGCAATGGATTTTGGGGACCACCTCGAAGCAAAATCAAGTCCAAACTGGCAGAAACCACTGATGTTGACTGTCCCATTTACAGGCCCCATGACGATGAAGGTAAAAGGGGAACAAGTGAAACAAGAAGGGAATGGTCAAGCTTAAAAAAAAAAAATCACCATAAAAAAAAAAAAAAATTAATCCCCTGCATAATGAACCAGAACTGAATGTGCTTTTTATTTCCAAAAGAGTTATGTTTGTTGGTGTGGGTGAAAGAGTTGGGGGAAATGACAATTTTTGGATTGCTGTGTGGGAGTTTGGGTTTTGCATTTATTTTTTGCAAATTGTGTACACATGATGATATTCAGTAAATTTTAAAGTGTGGGTTTTTTATTGTTTATTTGTTTGAGTGGACTTCCATCTTCGTATTATTAAACTACTTTGTTTTTGAAGCAGAATATGTGAAAATATAAAAAATCACCCAAATGTATAACTTTTTTTTTACTTAAAAACAAAACAAGAATCAGTTGAAACAAAGAAAAAATAAACCCTTTTGGTCTCAACCTTTGACAGGAACAAACCATTTGGGCCCCACAATCAAAAAGCAATCAGCAACAAAACCCGGAAACATTTTAAGAAACAGTAAAGTTTGGCCTCTTTTGTAGGTCATTTGGGCCCCATCACTGTTGTTTGACACTGGTATAACCGTTGGTAACTTTATTGTTTTATTTTTTTGTGGGAGTTATTTTCAAACCATGAAAAACTAAGAATTTTGTCATCATCTGGAAATAAGGGAAGGCATTTGTTGCCCGAAATAAGTGCAGCTGTGTGATTAGAAATAGATGCTTACACTTATTTAGAAAAAAATTTCTTCCTTATCATTGAAAGGGGGAAGGGGAAAAGGTTTTAGATGTTTTTCTGGCTGCAAACCCGGCTAAGAAAAAATTGTTGGCTTCGGCTTTTTCCATTTTTTTTGGGTGCAGGTGGCATTAGAAGTGCCAAACCAAGGACAAGTGGGGTTGCCAAGGGAATTTAAAAGTGACCTGATTTTTGGGTTTGGCGTATTAGCTCTTGACTACAGACTTTTTCAAGCACTAGAATCTTACTCAGGTTTCAGATTTTGCCGTATTCTGGGTCTTGCCAGTGCATGGTGTTTATGCAGTTTGTGATACCTTGGGGTCACCCATAATTGTTCTAATATGGATTTTCGCTTAAAATACCATTCATTTTCCCGCCATTCCTTTACTTTCTCTTTTGTAAAATTTTCTGTTATAAAGAAAAAAATTCTATAAAATGCACAACAAATCCCTTTGTATGAATGAGGTGATGTTTCCCAAAGGCCAAGCTTACTTTTTTTGCTTGCTCTACAAGAACAAATTTTCAAGACGGCACAATTTGCATTGTACCACCCCTTGTAAGACAGGTCGTGTACTGGCTGACTTCTTTCAAGCATTGTTGAAAACTGTCAGCCACTTTTCTATTGGTGGCATTAAAACCGCAGTGTGTGTGTTTTTATATATTATATATTTATTTTATTATATATTTTATATATATATTATTTAATATATATATATATATATATTATTTTTTATATTATATTATATATATATAGTGTGATGTGTGTGTGGTTTTTTTGGTACTTTAAATGATGAGCTTTTAAAATTTTATTGAAGAACATGATGAAGTAACTGAGCTATAAATTTTATTGAAGAACATGATGTATGAAAAAGGAAAGCTTGTTGAAAAAAAAGTCAGTTTTATGACAGATATGGAATGTTGTGTATAGGACTTTCATCATTCTGTGCCTGCATGACGTTGCGATCCAAAAATATGGAATGTTGTGTATAGGACATATCATCTTTTATGTGCCCTGCCACAGATGTTTTTCCGAATCATGGCCCCTTTTTACCAAAATTTTTCCCCTTTTTCAGGCCCCCCCGTACAAATCTGTTTTGTTTTCTGCAAGTACATCTCCCCCTCTCTGTTTTTTATTCCACGTGTAAGTCTGTCCAGTATTTTTTCCTGGGCCCACCTGGTACTCTTTTTTTCCCCACGCTTTCCTGTTGTGTAGGGTTTCTTAAATTCTCTTTAACATCTCAGCACCACTAAAAAGGCATCAACATTAAGTGCTATGCAAGATACAGATTCTTTTCTTTCTAAAGCTACTACAAACTACTGCTAGAATGAACATATATGTCTCCCCTTTAATTTTGTTGTGGGAGACTCCACTGTATGGGGAAAATCAAAAGCACTATAGCACTGTTTTGATAATCTGAACTTTTCACAGGTCTGTGCGGTGTGAATTATCAGGGAAAAAAAATATTCTGTGCTGTAAAGAAGACTTGCAGTTCTTGAATTTTTCACTCAGTACATATTTTGCTAATGATGCCTGAATTTTTTATGAGGAAGAAGTAAACCTTGATCTTAAGAAGTTAAAAGGGAAAGATTGTTTTTGTAAGATATTAAATTTATTGATTAAATTAAAACTGATATTGATGAAAAAAAAATTGAAGTTGATGTTTGGTTTTTTTATTTTTTCTTGGGAACAATTTAATTTTTGAGGAGTTTTTAGACGCTTTGTTCAATTGTTATTTTACTAAATTTTTTTGTTTTTTTCAGTGTAACGGAAAAGTATTTCGAAATTCATGGTTACTGTGTTTCATTTATGTTAAGTAATACAGACTGAAAAGTTTGAATATTTAAAATTTTTTAAAAATGTTGTCCTTGTGCCAAAAAGATGGTACATAAAACTTTTTCCCCCGGGAAAAAAGGGGGTGGGGCAGATAATTTTCTTATTTGTATGGGTGTGTGTGGCATGTATTGGGGTTTGTGTGCTGTTTTTCCTTTATTGCATTAAAATACATGTTTACTGTATGTTCAAAAAGGAAGAGGGGAATGATTTGAATACCCGATTTTGATCTTTATTTGCTATTTAGTTGTCATAGCAAAAGGACATGTTTTTTGTTGGAAATTTTTCTCACAAACACACACACACACACAACACCAACACACCACCACACCACCACACATGTTTAGTTTTGCTATGAAAAATTAGTGATTTGATTGAATTATAAAATTTTTTTATAATTTGTGACTTTTATGTTCTGTTTATGATTCAGAGCACAAGAGGAGATCAGTAACTCATTTTGTGACACACACTCTCCGTCAGTAGGCACACCAATACTGCAGAGAGTTTGGACTGCAAAACCAAAAATTGAAAAAAGACTTGTGCATGCGGTTTTCTGATGGCGTTGAAAAACAAATGGGGAAAACCAGAGAGTGTTTAGTTTTTATCTCATCAATGTTTAGTTTTTTATCTCATCAGTCCATTTTCATAAGGGGAAAGTACAATTGCAACGGACTAAAATTTTGATCTGATTTAACTGAGTGGAGTATGTGTCCTTGTGCTAAAACCCTGGGGTATGTCATGAGAAATTTTTGAAAAAGGTAGGGTTTGAATCATGGGGATCGGATGAGGTTTTTATATGTCTTTTTTACCCCTCCCCTGATCTTAAGTAATGGTCTAATGATATTTTTCCCGATTAAAACAATAAGCTTAGGTCTTGTACATGCATTACATGGCATGGTAAAGGTCTACATGATCATCTTTCAGTTTTGACAACAAGCTTAGGTTTGTAATTTGCTCCCCAGGCATGGTAAAGACCCCCGGGTTGTCCCCGGCAAAGTTCTGTAGAAAAATTCAGTTATAGGTAAAAAGGGGAAAACACATGCACCCAAAAAAGAAGGAAAAAATAGAACGGGTGCATCGCCCTTTTGGGGTAATCCTTCCCCGGGGGGGAAACAGCCGAATTACATAGTAAGTCCCTTGAGGGGAAAAAATGCAAAACCAAGAAAAAGAAAGAAAGACAAAAGTTTGTAATTTAAATAAAACATATTTTGCTTTGTAATTATGTTAAAGAAAGCAAGAAAAGCAAAAATTATGTTTGGAAGTAGACCTTATTTTTCTTGTTATTAAGCCTTTTCTCTGTATCTTTTACTATGTCATCTTTTGTAATATATATTGTTATATAAAATTATAAGTATTGAAGTAGAATTTATTTTGCTTTGTTATTTGCTCTTTTTTTGGTACCATTGCAAATTTCTTTTTCACAAGTTTGTAACCACAAGCCAGTATTGGGAACCTTAAATGTAATGGTCTTTTTATTTTGTATCAGTAAATGATTTTTTTTATGTGCTGGTTGTTTTTTTTTAAAGTTGCTTTTTTGGTGCACAGTGTTGTGGTTAAGTGTACTTGCTGACATTGGGTAGGGGCTTTTTATTCAAATGGGAGATTAGAAAATTTCATGATTTCTGTAGATGTTGCTTATTTTGGGTGGTGTATATCTGTTTTGTTTGTTTAAAAATTTTGGTTCTATTTTTGAGCAAGAGATCTGGATTTTATTTTAAACCGGGTTTTTTTTGAAAGAAACGTTTTAAAGTGTATTTTTTTTTTTCCCTTTTTGGGTTTGGGTTCAGTGGTTATTTTATATATTTGTTATTTTTATTCATTCGTTTACGTAATGACTGTCCTTTTGGTTTAAATCCTTACCATGCTTTGTTGGTTTTCTTCAAAACAGAAAGTGTTGTATACTGGTTGTTTAGAGAAGGGAAGGGGTGGTCAAGCTACATTGACAGTTTTTTTTCTTGTGGCTTTAACCCCTTTTACTCCCACACCTACAGATCTGCAAAACTTTCCCTTGACTCCCCACCTATCCACCAGCTTCCTACAGGAAACTGGTGGACAGGGTGAGGGAATCAAAGGTTTAGTTTTTGTTTTGCTGCTGGTTGACAATGCAGGATGCGATGGACAGAGTGCTGGGGCAAAGGATTTAAAAACCTTTTATTCGAGCAAATCTTTTCAAAATCCCGCCTTGATCAAACTTCCATTGTGATTTTTCGGTTTTTAGTCAAATTTTTTTGTAAATATCCTTTTGAAAATTTTTTTGGCTTCACATGGTTTAGAAAATGGAAAAGCAATCAAAAAAGCTGTTTTTGCAGCAAGACCAGTGGTTCAAATTTTTATTTAAGATCGGGCAGCGCGTAGGGATACTTGTTGAAAAACCCGCGTCTGCGACATAGAGTGATAGGATTTTCCCCCCCTT
>JAPXFY010005198.1:7500-15624 GCA_030674185.1 Monoplex corrugatus | reverse complement strand
TATCTATCTATCTATCTATCTATCTATCTACCTACCCATCTATCTGTCTATCTGTCTGTCTGTCTATCTATCTATCTACCTATCTATCTATTTACCACCCACCTACCTACCTACCTACCTACCTACCTACCTACCTACCTAACCCACCTACCTATTTATCTGTTTATCTATCTGTCTATCTTCCTGTTTGTCTAGGCATTTCATTTTATCCGTGTGACCTTGACCTTAGGGCCGTGACTTCTATATAGTCGACATGACGTATTATTCCTCTTTATTTTTTTCCAAGGAGATTTTTAAAAAACCGGGGGAGTGGGGTGGGTGGTGGTGGTGGTGGCTTTTTCACACCAGGCGAGATGTACCCAGGAAAGACTGAACCCCAGGCCTTTCTACTGTAAATCCAGTGTCTTACCCATTTGACTACTGCATCTGTCAACCGAAATTTTTCCTTCCACTTTTTGGTAAAGACTGTTCGTGTACCGGAACATTATGATTTGAAACCACTTCAAGATTTCATATTGCAACAGTTTAATTCAACGATCGTAAAATTAAAAACCAAAAGAAAGAAAAAAGACAAGAAATCTGAAAATGAACTGAGAAAGCGTATTTAAGGATTATACCAGACAGACGCAAATTTTCGGCCAGCTGGTCTTTGTCAAGCGTACTACACAAAAAACAACAAAGAAACAAAGAAACAAATTCACTGGATTTAGGACAGACACAAAAGATTAATTAATTTCTCTAAGTTTTCACTGACCTGATGCAGAACATGTATTAATGATAAAATGTTTCAGTTAGAACGATCATTTCTGATGACATTTGTTTGATTTAACAATTACTGAATATTCTGCATGTTATTCAGAACGATTTTATTTGATAGTTTCGAAGCTACGATTTTCCTTTCAAAACCAATGCAAGTTCAATTTGAAACTGATGATAAAGTTTACGATAAAGAGGTAAAGAAAATGAAGAAGAACACAATAAATCATTTTGTTTCAATTTTCTTATGTTTAGACATTTATCGTATCCTCTCACCCTATATAAATGACATAATTATAACATTTTAATTTCTCTCAAACTTGTTTTAATTCGTCTTCAAGAAGAGCATGTACATGTATCATTGGCAAAGCATGGTTACAATCACATCATAATCTTTAAACCTGGATATGTAGAAAGTTATCCACAGTTTGTGCAAAAGATGTACACATGTTTATGAATGCAAGGAATTTATAAGAACCATTATGTTACAAATGTATTGGGATCGCATCATGTATCACTTCAATGAATGGTAAGTATGTCAGCTATTTTCCTCCAAACGTGTCGAAGATCCATGTCAGATTTGCATTATAGTCTTCTATCTAGTATTTTGTGATAAGATAATAGAAAAGAAATTACATTTGGGGGGGTGTTTATTTTTTCCATTCACCTTTAATATAAAAAAAACTATTTTCCTGAGGATTTTGACAATACTTACTTAGCATTTTGGAAGAGGGTATTTTTTCTCGAGTTTATGATTTATAACTATGTATTTTCTCTTTTATGAGTAAAAAATAGTACAATACTTGCCTTTAGAACTATGAAGAAAAGTCTGGGGGGAAACGCGTTGTGCAGCGCCTGTCTCGATGACTTTTCAAGCTGGTTATGGACTGACAAGAGGTGTGGAAGACTGAAGCTCTGTGACGTGGAGACACCTGGCAGGTCTACAATACAGGTGTTCCTCTGAAGTTTATATAGCATTTCTCTGGCTGCAAACAAACAGAAACGTGATATCACAGCTGTCACTTTCCTTTTGTGTTCATTCTCTCTCTCTCTCTCTCTCTCTCTCTCTCTCTCTCTCTCTCTCTCTCTCTGTCTCTCTGTCTCTCTGTCTCTGTCTCTCTGTCTCTGTCTCTCTCTCTCTCTCTCTCTCTCTCTCTCTCTCTCTCTCTCTCTCCCTCCATACAGGTGAACCACACTATAAGCACAACGAAAAACTCACACAGTTATGTCACATGAAAAATAAAGCAAATGCTTCCTTCACAATTCCTTTCATAACCATTCCTGAGATCGGAAAATACATCTCATACATAATCGTCAAAAAAGATCATTAGGCCTTGATGAAATCTGTAGCCAAATATTAAAATTATCCACGCCTCATATAGTTGCAACTCTGAGATATATATCCAATTTATGTCTACGTCAGAAAATTGTTCCAGCACAATTTCAAAAAAGCAAAAATGATCCATTTACCAAAGATAGAAGATGGAAGACACATGAAGTTCGCATTCTATAGTCCCTGCTTTGTTTGGAAGTGCAATGAAAAATTGACTGACATATCTGTAGGTTTTTTTTTTCTGGTGTCATAAATTCCATTTAGGACTGTTATTTTTTCAACACCAAATTCATCAATCAATGTTATAGTAATGGAGTCTAATTCTGGGGTTTTCCTTGTTTCATCTTTTTCATTGCTGCTTTAACTTCATCTTTTATTATTGGTGGTCCTTCAACTTTCTTTTTAATGGTGTGTTTCTCCCTTCTGTCACCGTCAAAAAGGTCCTTGGTGTACTCTCCCCGTCTATCTCAATATTTTGTCTTTTTCCATGATAATCGTACCATCTTTTCGTATTAAACAACCAGTTGATGTGCACGTCGTTTTTCTGTGAGCACTTTTCTTCAATATTTCTGTACATACACTTAGGAGTTGTTTTGTGTCGGTATTCTATTTCTTTGAATTTTGTTTCTAACCAAGTTTCTTTATCTTCAGTGCACGTATTCCTGATTTCCTTATCGATCTTTTTGTATTTATCCTCTTTTCATTTTACCTTCCCACGTTCACCCATCAAGTCTAAATTTTCTTCTGTCATCCAATTCTTCTTTGCTTTTCTGTCAACTCTAGGGATTTTTTCACAAGCTTCCTTTATTGAGTTTTTAAAAAAATTTCAACACTGTATGTTCAAATAATTTTGAATGGTGTAAACATAGAACAAATTTCTGGATATCGTGTGCTTGGTGTATACATACACAAAAAAAAATCTTACGGAAAAACTTACATGCAAGTTGTAAAACTCTCCTTGAGAATCTATTTCTTATTAGTAAGTTCTCATACTCAATCAACACTAAACAAAAACAAACAAAAATCCCACTATTTAACATAATCTCTGTCTTCTTAGCAGGGTTTTGTATTTTGTCAACACTGAACCAAAAAAGCTATCTTATTCTGCTCGCATCAAATCCTGTATTGACTTTCGTCAATGACAGGAGGAAATGATTGCAATGAAGCTGTATTGAAGAAATTTACTTCCTTGCACAGAAAAGCAGGAACATTTCTTGTAACCTACAACTGCCTAACCACAGACCAAAATCTTTTAAAAAGCGTGATTGTAATCACTCAAAAACCATTTTAAGTACAAGAAAACCACACAACTGTACGATGTTATACACAAATCCGCCCCAAAATATCTAACAAAAGTATTTATCCCAATCCAAACACCCTTCTCACATTCCAGACACAACCTTAATCTTCCAAGACCAAGATTAGACACTTTCAAAACAAGCGTAATATTTCTGGTACATATCTCTGGAATACATTACCTACCAACACCAAGTCAAGCACATCACTAAACAGCTTTAAACAAAACTTCACAGATATTTGCTTGAAGTATCGTAAATAATTATTCTAGTTAAAATCCTTTTTCAAGATCTATACACACTCTGCTAATAATTTGCTTTAGTCAGCCATTTCCATCACACTCGTACACTATCATCTTTCTGTGGGAGAATACTAAATCTCTTTATATTCTATTGATTTAGTTTGGTAACATTTCTTTTTTCATTTATGATTTGTTTGACTATTGTATAAATTACAGTTCGCCTATTTTCATCATAGCGTTAGGGTTGACATGTCATCTTCCCCAGTTCCCCTTCCTTCTTCGCCTTGTTTTTTTTTTCTTTATTGTTTCTTTTGTTTTCTTTTTATCATACGCTATGCTAGTGATTTATGATATACACTATACACTGTTGTTATTGGAGGTTGACAGGTACTTGTCTTGAAGTATATCTGTCTTTATAACATGCTTCTGCAATACACTTGATCGATTATCTTATTTTCAGCATTGTATTAGTTAATGTTTTCCCCTCCCCTTCCTTTGATGTTCTTACTGCTTCCTTCACTTTTTCCCTTTCATTTGATTCTATGTCTGTAGTTTACTCTTTTTCTTTTGGATAGAATATTAATACAACTACCAGGAATACTGTTATACTGATGTCGTTGTTCTCGTTGTTATTGTTAAAGTTTAATATGCGTATTTATTTACATGTGTCTGCCATTGTCTGTCATGCTTTTGTAAAACGTATGAGCTGTTGGAGTATATGTCACAAGTCAACGTACTCGTATTATCACAACTTACTGATATCTTGCCTCACTTTTAATGTGTTGTGGTTTTTCCATGCTTATGTTCTGTGTAACTAGATGTGTAAGACAGCTTCAATCACATCCTATGCTACTATCTTTGAGTAATAAAGTGTTCTGAAGTCAGAAGTCTGAAGTCTGAAGTCTGAAGTCTGAAGTCTGAAGTCTCTCTCTCTTTCTCTCTGTCTCTGTCTCTCTCTGTCTCTGTCTGTCTGTCTGCCTGTCTCTCTCTGTCTCTCTCTCTCTCTCTCTCTCTCTCTCTCTTCTTTCTTTCTCTCTCTCTTCCCTTTACTACATTCATACTGATGTAATTTGATAATAATTGTCCACTTGCGATATGTTTGAGATTGTATGCTTTGTGTTCGATTGGTTCTTAATGCTTCCTTTACTTGTTTCTTTTCCTTTAATTCTACATCTGTAATTTACATTTTTAAACAACATGATAACATTGCATCTTTTTTTAGCAATATTGTGATCATATTGTTGTGTTTGCCTTTTGTGTTTGTACTTGCTTTACAGGTATGTCTGTCTTTGTCTCTCATGCTTTTGTTAAAGCGCATGGTCTACTGGAATACATTAAGTATATGTATCAATATTTTATTACGAATAATTGTTATTACTTGCTTCATACTGCATGTGTTTGTTTGTTCATTTGTTATTATTTTTTTTTTATTTATTCATTTATTGTGCTTTTGATATGCTTATCATTATTGTGTGTAGAGTAGCAATGATTAGTTTACGACATGTCCAATGTGACCTAAAGCACCCATCCTTGAATAACTAAGTTCTGAAGTCTGAAATCTGAAGTCTCTCTCTGTCTCTCTCTGTCTCTCTGTCTCTCTCTCTCTTTTTTTTTCTCTCTCTCTCTCTCTCTCCTCTCTTTCTAGCTTCCTCTTTCTCCCTCCCCATCTCTGTCTCTGTCCCTCTTTGTCTCTTTGTTTCTTGGTCTCTGTATCTGTGTCTATCTGTCTGTCTGTCTGTCTCTCTATCTCCCTTTCTTTTTCTTTCTCTTTCTATCTCTCTGTCGATCTCAATCTCTTTCTCTTTTTCCGTCCTCTCTGTGTCTCCATCTGTCTGTTTGTCTTTTTTTTTTTTTTTTGTCTGACTCTCCCTTTGTCTTTTGTTGTTTTTTTCTTTCGTTCGCCTGTGATTTCGTCCACTCCTCTCTCTCTCTCTCTCTCTCTCTCTCTCTCCTCTCTCTCTCTCTCTCTCTCTCTCTCTCTCTCTCTCTCTCTCTCTCTCTTTCTCTCTCTCCCCTCTACGCCCACCCTCACTCCCTCTCTTTCCCTCCCACTCTTGCTTCCAAACTCGACTGATCTGTTCAATAATACACGCACGTGCACACACATGTAGGCGTACACAAATGCATCCGCACGCGCGCCACACACACACACACACACACACACACACACACACGCGCACACACACGCACACACACACACACACACACCACACACACACACACACACATGAATGCAGACAAACGCTTGCGTGAATACAAATAGCTGACGTTTCTTTCGGTGACTTGTGTGTGTGTGTGTGTATATTATATACATATGTATGTATATGCATAGATAGATTAGATAGATAGACAGACAGTATATGTATATATACATATATTATGTATATATGTGTGTGTATATGTATGTGTGTGTGTAGATATATAAATTAGACAGACAGACAGACAGATTGACAGACAGATAGATACATACATACATACATACATACATACATACATGTACATAGATATGTGCTTTTAGACGAGTAAAAAGAAAAGAAAAAAAAAGAATTAATAAATGAATAAATAGAAAAGATAAGATAAAGAGGTGTCTATGGGGTGGAAGAATCTACGAAATCATAAAGTTTATCATATTAATTAACATCAAACAATTTAACGGACAAGAGAAAAGCAATCAGAACATTAGAACGATCAGGCTTCAACAGATTGCTCAGGGCTGTATGTGTGTATGTAAGCAAGCGCGCGTGTGCGTGCATGCGTGTCCTGTGCTGGGTTATAACAAGCCATCTGTGATTATCTGGTGGGGTAGAGGGGCAGAAGAGGAAAATCTTACTGAATAAAAGTGTTGTAGCAGTCAAGGAGTAATGAAAAAACTAACAAGCAAACAAACAGAGGTAGGTGGGAGTTACAGGTATAAAACAATCGGTCTTAATCAAAGAAAACGACCTACAGGACTGTGCAGTAAATGCGTAGCAAAGTGTAAATGCAAAATGAAAGCGGTGTGTCTGTTTTAAATTTGTAAATGACGCAAGGAAATAAGGTCCATTCGCTGAAAACACAAAAAGTGATTAACTGCTATATACTCACTACAGATACATTTGATGGTTTTACTGAACTTAGTTCGAAGTGAGTTCGGAGATAATCTGTAAGCTAAAGTTATTTCTGGTTTTGTAAAACGCTGGTAATTTACGAGAAAGGGGCGAAAGTGACATTGCGCTTTTACTTTATTTTCTAATAATTATAGCGTTCATTTCATGTTCAGAGAGTTGTAAATCAACTTTAGTAGTGCCAGCCCTATTCATGGCTGCGCTTACAACGATTCTGTCGACTCGATCGTTATATATGATACCACAATGTAACGGATTTCAACAAAAAGTAACGTGAGTATTATTTGTTACTAAACAATGAATTAAAACGTTTATCTCAAGTATTAACGTACTATTTACTTTGCATTTGCAGCTCGTCAGGGATTGTAATGCAGATTTCGATTCAACACATAATAAGATACTAAATAAAGCTATGGGTAGATCTACTATATATTTCAGTGCCATAAGAATGGCAACTAATTCAGACGTGAAGATTGAATGTCCCTGTACTAAAGAGTAAGCATTTTCTAGTTTTGAATTATAAAACCAGCGCCTGCTGCACCATCATCTAAAATAGAGCCATCAGTAAATATTTTCAAGTGATGTGAATTGTTTTCATGCAGATGTGACAGAACATCAATTGCCAACAGGTGTGGATTAATATATTTTCTTAAGTCAGTTTCAATGTAGTTGATATTAAAAGTAGCAGTGGACAATTCCCAGGGGGGGGGGGGGGTAGAGGAGAGCATATCAGTTTATGTGAAACTTTTTAAGTACTACGCTGGAAATGTCGAAGAGCTCATTTGTGTAAGTGCATATTGTTTCTTGTGCCTTTGTTGCTTTTGCTCACTTGGGGAAATGGATATCAGACCAAATTTTAACATGCGTGTCAACATAATTAGCCACTGCATTTGCTCTAACTATATATTCAGCAGCTGATAACTTCCTCCAATCTTCCAAAGGAACGATGCCGGCTGTTTTATATACTTTTTGTGTTTTTGTATACACCGGTACACAAGAGCACATTTAACAGCTTTACTATCTACTGTCTAAAATGAAAGGGAGGGAAACTTGTAGAATGGGTACAGATGAATGAGTTCATAGTAGGAAACACATGGTTTGAGCAGCCTAATAGAAGAAAATGGACTTGGATGAGTCCAGGAGATAATCCCAAAAATCAGATTGACTACATCCTGATCAATAAAAGATTTAGAAATTCTTTACTGTCAGCAAAAACACTACCAGGCGCAGACTGCAACAGTGACCACAATCCTGTTGTGGGAAGATTTTGGCTGAAATTAAGGAAAAGGAAACAGACCAAAACCAACATCAAACTAAATCTTGGACTCTTAAAGACAAATGAAGTGATACGAAAAAATTTAACGCACATGTTCAAAACAAATTCAGTGCTCAGG
>JAPXFY010005198.1:0-2500 GCA_030674185.1 Monoplex corrugatus | reverse complement strand
CATCTTTCTTTAAATCAGTGTGGTGTATGTCAAAGTTTGCTCTTAAGAGTTCCCAACTGGTACTGGAGAAAACGAATGTCTTATAGATATAGGATCCGCTTCTAGATCAATTCCAGAGCCATTCATGATGTCGTGTATATACGTTGCAAGTGTGGCCTGTGAAGATATTGATCTAGCTCGTTTCGGAAAATCAATGTCTGATCTTAAAGTTATATCAGGTCTCAAAACATTTTCAATGGTGGTATTCCTTAGCAGAAATTTGGTAGAGACGAGTTTCCTTTGTTCATCAAGCGGCAACATATTAATCTCACCGTATGTTCGGAGATTGGAAGCATGCATCGGAAGACCTAGGGCAAGTTTAAAACTTTTGCATTCTGTATCTATAGTTTTTGCAGTAAGTGTCTCGGTGCGCTAAAGAATATTTCCTGGGCATATGTTAGTTTAGATCTAATGAGAGATTTACATAAATGTACAAGTGTTGATGGATCATGTCCCCATGGTTGCTTGCACACTGTTTTAAAAAAATTTAGACTCTTTTGGGCTTTTGTGAGTAAGTAGTCGATATGCAGATTCCATGACAATTTTGCTGTAAAGAAAACACCCAAGAATTTAATAGATTGGTTATACTGAAGAACGGAATCTCCTAGTTTAAAGGTGGGCATTTTGTCCGGGTTAGACCCACTATTAAATAAAATTATCTTTGTCTTCTCCGTAGATAGATGGAGCCCATTTTCTGCCATGTATTGCGCTGTTTTGTCAAGTTCTAATTGATAAAGTTTGCGTGCATAGTTGATACTGCGAGAAGGAGTGTTCCTCTTCATGTTTACCGGCATCCACATGCATAGATCATCAGCGTACTGGACTAAAGTGACATCTTTAGATATTCTACTTGGTAAGTCATTCATTAGTATCACAAAGAGGAGGGGTGCTAAAACTGATCCTTGTGGATATCCATCTGAAGGGTTCGTTTTGTTGAATACACGTTTCCAATTCTGGTTTGAATTACTCGGTTTTCCAACAGACACTTCACGTAGTTATAAACGCGACCTGTTAGCCCTATGCTTTTTAATTTAAATAGTAATCGGGTGTGCCACACTTGGTCGTATGCTTTGGTTATATCAAAAAATGTTACGTCTTGCAAATTGTCCCTTTATGTCAGTGGTTAGTTTAGTAAAGAGTTCCACTGTTGACCTGCCTTTTCGAAAACCAGCCTGATTGACAGGTATAATGGTATTTTTTTCACAATAGTGTAGCAACCGCTGTACAATAATTTTCTCCATCAGTTTACAGACGTGAGAAGTTAGTGCAATTGGCCTATAGTTTTTCAGATCAGTGTTACATTTACCCGGTTTTAGTATAGGAACCACTATTGTTTGTTTCCAATAGTCGGGCATTTTGCTACTATTCCAACATTTTTTAAAGATAGTATGAAGCAAGATTACAAAATTTTCGGGTAAATTTTGCAGCATCTGATTAGAAATGGCATCTAATCCTACTGAGGCTTTTTTATTTGGGATAGACTTGATGGCATCTTTTAATTCTTGAAGTGTAATTGATGCGTTCATGTAGTGTGTATTATAAACTTCTGTCTTTTCTTCATCGTTCCCTATGATTTTGACTGGGAAACAGGAAGGCCGTCAGTATGGCAGATTTCAGCAAACAAATCTGCAAAAGCTTCTGCCTTTTCCAACGAGCTTGGGAAAGGATTATTGGCTAGCTTTATCGGAAATGATGGCAAAGTGATCCCATTTTTTATTACTTTCAGTTTCTCCCAAATTTATGCATGTCTTTGTGATTATTTATTTCAGACTTACAAAATGTCGTCCAATACAGTTCTTTGGCTTGTTCTATTATTTTGTTACAGTTTATGTTGGCACTTTTCATCGCTCTATGATTTTTCAGGTGCCCGATTGTTCATGTATGTTTTAAATTTTTTTCTCTTTTCGTTGACTGCTTTTTCACAATCCTTATTCCACCAAACATTTCCGCGATGTTTTCCTGTGTTTGATGCCTTTAATTTTGGGATTGAAATGTTGGCAGCACTTAAAAGTGAGTCGCAGAAAGATGTAAACAAGTTGTCTATGTTGGCGGTATCAGATAGATCTACTTTTGTATTGCGAAGGATTTCTTTAAATTTGGTCCAGTCTGCTTCTTTATAATTAAATCGTGGTAGACTTTCATGTAATATTTTGCTATCTTGAAAGATGTTTTCTGTTTCAGGACTATAGTTTAGGCTGAGAATTATGGGGATGTGATCTGATCCTAAAGAGTCTACAGCTGTTTTCCATGTGGCGTTTATCGCTAGTGATGGTGACACTAAAGTTAGATTTATCTCTGTGGGTCGATGGGATGCAATGTCAGGGATACGGGTAACACGTCCATCATTAAGTAGACATAAATTTGAGTGACAAGGTTATCGATGAACCTGTTGCTGGTTACATGGGTACAATCCCTCTCCCAAAACGGAGCATGCGCGTTGAAGTCACCCCCAATGATCCAT
>JAPXFY010005197.1:0-15626 GCA_030674185.1 Monoplex corrugatus | reverse complement strand
GGCATCAAAAAAGATTTTTTTAAATCCGTGTGGCAAAAAAAACGCCCTTGTCCCCTAAAAAGTTAGCGCCGACGCATAAAGGATCGCGAACTATTTGTAGGCTAGAGCCCTCGTTCGTTACGGAATTAAACCAACAAATCGCTCCACCAACAAAAAGGGCCCCATGCCCACCACCCACCGAACAAGAAAGAGCTATCAATTGTAAATCCTTACAGTGCCGGACCGGGTGTTTTTTCCCGTTTGGGATAAAATTTAACCGAGGCCCCACTCCTGGGGGTGCCCTTCCGTCAATTCCTTTAATTTTCAGCTTTGAAACCTCCCCCCCGGAACCCGAAAACTTTGGTTTCCCCGGAAAGCTGCCCGCAGAGCGAGAACAACACCAGCAAATCGCTAGTTGGCATCGTTTTTATGGTCAGAACTACGACGGTTTTCGATCGTTTTCGAACCCTCTGACTTTCGTTCTTGCAAATGAAAACATGCTTGGAAAAATGTTTTTGCAGTTGTTCTCTTGCGAGAACCAAGATTTCACCTCAACCCCCGAAATGGATGCCCCCGCTGTCCCTTTTTTCTTTAAACTGTGTTCCGAAAACCAGAAAAATAAACCGAGGCCCTATTCCTTATTCCTGCACCATTATCAGGCAACGTCCGTTTTGAACACTCTAATTTTTTAAAAAGTAAACGTTCCGGCCACCCAAAAACGCCAACAAAGAGACCAGGCTGAACAACCGGGAACGTGGGGGGAAAAGATCACCAGTGACCGCCGGGGCGGACCGCCCCGCCCATGCCTGAGAAAAAATACGAGCTTTTTAATCCCCAAAAACTTTAGTATACGCTATTGGAGCTGGAATTACCGCGGCTGCGGGCACCAGCTTTCCCCCAATAGACCCTCTTTAAAAGGGTTTTTAAAAGTGTACTCTTTCCAATTCGGAGCCTCAAAAGAGTTCCGTTTGTTATTTTTGTCACACCCCCCCGGTCCCAGGAGGGGGTAATTTTGCGCCCTGCTGCCTTCCCTTTGGGATGGGGTACCGTTTTCAGCCCCCTCTCCGGAATCAAACCCCTGATTCCCCCACCCTTTTCTAACAGGTAGGCAAACACGTACCATCGTCATTTTATAGGGAGCATTTTTGAGCTCGCCGGCTCGAGGCCCTGCATCGGCACAAAGTTTTCCCGAGTACCAAAGGACGGGCAGAACCCCACTGGTTTTTAAATATTTAAAAGCGCTCTTTCCCGAGGGGTCGGGGTGGGTAGGGATGTATTTGCTCAGAAAAAACCACATTTTTCCAAGTAAATTTGGGTCATCTAAGGGAAACCCGACTGATTTAAGGCCCTTCGCGGTTTCCCCCGTCGGGGGTAACTTAGACATGCATGGCTTTTAAACTTTGAGACAAAAATATACACTGGCGGACAACCAAATGCAAACCCCAAAAAGTCATTTTGGGGGGGGGGTCAACAACAAAAAGTCACGGAGGGGTGTGTCAAAAACAAACCCCTCGAACTCCGGCACGCCGCCGACCTCCTCTCACCAAACCAAACGGTCAGCGGTTGGGGCCGTACTCACAGAGGTTTTGAAATCCGTGGGGGACCCCGGGCAGCGGACCAGCCGTAAGGGTACTTTGAGAGCTTCACCCCTTCCGGGCCGTCAATCGGGAGGGGGTCGGAAAAAAACCCGGCGTGGGCCCCTTCCCCCGTCCCAGCGGGCGGGGGTGCCGAATTTTCGGCAGGGGGGTTGTGTGAGACAAAAAGAGGTTGGGCACCCCCCCCCGCAAAAACACCGCACCCCGCACGCCAAAAACCCCTGGAAACCCCCCCGCTCACTTCCAATTCAAGACGACCTCTTGAAGCGAGCGCGCCCTTTTTGAGACCAGTGCAGGGGGTTACACGTAAGACGCCAGGGGGCGAGGGGGCCCCTCTTAAAGGGAAAGGGAGGGAAAACGGGTTTCCCCTGAGCCCTCTTTTTGTCGGCGGGGGACCCAACATCCCCCGACCGCGGTAGGGAGAAGGGAAAGCAGACGCTTTCCCCACCCCGTGTCACGCCATGCACGGACCTTCTACGGCCCGCCAACGCTACAGAAAGGCCTCATCCCTCTTGAACAGAGGGGTGAAGAGACCGACCAGAGATGTGTGCATGCGTGGGGGGGGGTAGAGGGTTTGAGAAGGGGGGTGCCCCATGTTTGTGATTTTGGGTTTAGGGGTTTTGGGTTTTGATGTTGGCGGGGGGGGGCGGGCAGGCAGGCAGGCAGGCAGGCAGGCGGGAGGCAGGGGGCGGGGCCGGGCAGGCGGGGGGGGTTTTTGGGTTTAGTGTTGTTTTTTTTGGGTTTGGGTTTTTAAGAGTTTTTTGGGGGGTGTGTGGGGTGGTGTAAAATGTGTGTTTTTGGGTATGGACTGATTGAATTTCTTCACTTTGACATTCAGAGCACTGGAAAGAAAACACATTGCGTCAACACCGAGGTGTTTGGCCATCCGGCAATGCTTTGTTTTAATTAGACAGTCGGATTCCCGGTCCGTCCCCAGTTCTGAGTTTGCGTTAAATGCCACCGACTTGAACGGCCGAAGCCGCCACCTACGAGGCGGTCCACGGGAAGTTGAACCGGCGTTTCCGAACCGGCCCCCCACTCCCCCCGGAGGAAGAGGGAGGCCTTTCGCCCAGCCGCGGCCGGGTCCCGAAACCGCTTCCCCACTCAGCCCGCTGACCCAGTCCCTGAGCCAATCCCTTTCCCCGAAGTTAGGATCCTTTTGCCGACTTCCCTTACCTAAAATTGTTCTATCGACTAGGGGCTGTCCCCTTTGGGAGACCTGCTGGGATATGGTACGGCCTGGCACGAGAATAAACACCCGTCTCCGGGGGTTTTTCAAGGCCAAACCGAGACGCACCGACAACCGAAAGGCCGTCGGTGCTTTATCGGAACCCCGTGTCCCTATCTCGGGAAACCGATTCCAGGGAGCGATCCCTTACAAGAAAAGAGAACTCTTCCCGGGTCTGGGCCCGACGTCTCCCACTTCGTTTGCGTTGCCGCAAAATGGCCCCATGAGGCCAACTCCGTGTCCAGGTTCGGGAATTTTAACCCGATTCCCTTGATCCAACGAGAGCACATATTTATGTTAAACAAAACAAACAACAGTGCTTCGATCAAAACGGATTTCTCTATTTTCTAGGACCGACGGGACCCATGTTCAACTGGGTTCACATGGAACCCTTCTCCACTTCAGTCTTCAAGTTCTACGTTTGAAATTGCTACAACCACCAAGACTGCCCTCCCGGCGCCCTCCCACCAGCCCGGGTTTCCCGGCTTCGCGCTCCCCGCAGCGGCCCTCCAACTACGCTTCAGCTTGGAAGGGGGGGTTTAACACCCCACCCGAGATGCCGAAGCGGTCGTAGGGTCTGACGCTCCGGGCGCCACCATTTTCAGGGCGGTTGATTCGGCAGGTGAGTTGTTACACACTCCTTGCGATTACCGACTTCCATGGCCCCGGGCCTGCTGTCTATACGACCAACTACCTTTTATGGTGTCTATGAGCGTAAACCGTTAGGCACCTTAACGACGTTTGTTTCATCCCACAGCCAGTTTTGCTTACCAAAAAAGCCCACGGGCACTCACATTCGAAGGCCGGCTCCAATCGAGCGAGTCCGGACTTTTACCCATTTAAAGTTTAGAATAGGTTAGGTCGTTTCGTCCCAAGGCCTCTAATCATTCGCTTTAACCGGAAAACGGGCGTACCCGGTGCCAGCACCCCTGAGGGAAACCTGGGAGGAACCAGCTACTAAGATGGTCAAATAGTCTTTCCCCCAACCCAAGTTTAAAACGATCGATTTGCACGTCAGAAACGCTGGCGGACCTCCACCGAGTTTCCTCTGGGTTCTTTCCTACTCAGGCATAGTTCACCACTTTCGGTCCCAACGAGCACGCTCTTTGCCCCGCCTCACCGACAACGCGGACGAGGGGGCCGGTGGTGCGCCCCCCCCCCTCAAAAGAGAAGGGATCCCACTGGCAACGGTTCAAGAGACCGGCCCTCCCCTTTCACTTCGCCTTCGGTTTCGTACGCCCCAACGATCGCGCGCATGTTAGACTCCTGGTCGTGTTTCAAAAGGGTCGGTGGGGGCCGACCGATTCGCCACCGACCCGGTCCCGGCGGGCCCACCCCAATCCATCCACGGAGCGGTCGGCAGACCCGGTTGCCCAAAGCCCTTTTCCGGTCGGGACCATCCCGGGAGGCGAGCGGCCCTATCGCCGACGGCGGTTTCCTCGTCCCCGACCGGGACAGGGCGGGGCTTACCAGTGCAGGGAAGCGCACACCTACATCCCCGCCCCCTTTTCTGACCGCCTGAGAACCGGGTCGTGGCGCTTGCCCGCGGAAAGTGCACACGGTCGGACGCGTCCTGCAGCCGAGCGAGTCCGAAAAGATCTCAGGCACCCAGCCAGCAGGCGCGGCGAAACCTTCCGAGCTGAATTCCGCGGCCGAATTTGCGGGATCCACCCTGTTTACCTCTGGGCGGTTTCAGTACTGTTGAACTCTCCTTCAAAGTCTTTTCAACTTCCCTCACCGGTACTTGTCCGAATCGGACCGTCCCAGTTTTAGCCTTAGAGGGAGTTTAACCACCCGCTTTGGGCTGCATTCCCAAACAACCCACTCGGGACGCTCGCACCCGACCGACCGTAGCCGTAAAGCCTGACACCCACTCTGGGAGGCCCCTGATCAGGAGGATTTTCGGCCACCGGGCGGACGCCCAGTTGACGTCCCATACCCACAGTTCCCCGCCGCGCAGTGCGGTTGTTTCGGTGCGGGCTGGTCCCGCTTTCACTCGCCGTTACTGGGGGACCTTGTTATTTTCTTTTCCCCGTTTGGGTGATATGCTTAATCAGCGGTAATCGTCCGTCAGAGGTGGGAAATCGAAACGGGCCAAAAACTTGCAAGCTTCCGGGTTCTTCAAAGGTTTTTTAGTCGGGATCGATCGATAAGGATGTGGCATAACAGTCCGGCCATGTCCTTCTCGGCGAAACCCCCTTCTTCGAGGAGAAGACGAAGCCCTCCTCCTCCCCCCTTGCCTTATTTTTGTTTTCCCCTGGTCGACCGAGCCCCACAACAAGTGGGGGGTTCAGAAGACACACAACGGACTGGAGGGGCTAAAAAGACCAGGGGGACCAAGAAAAAACCGACAAGAAAGACCCGAGAGGAAACGGGCCCCGTCACAAAAACCCCACCTCTGCCGGCCAGAAAAGCAGAGGTCAGTTGGGAAGCCCGGTCTCGTTTTAAAGCCACGGAGCCAAGAAAAGGCTACGGGGAGCCAATGCGCCAGAACGGAGCCCCCGGGATGGGTAGAACTCGCCGACCCCGACGGCGGGGCCCCAAAGGGACGGACCCTTGGCCGCATAATCGTTCAAAGGTACCGATGTTCAATGTGTCCTGCAATTCACATAGTTCACGAAAGTGGTGCGTTCTCACGACGCCGACCGGTGACCACCGCCTAAAGTTGTTCCATTTTCTTTCGAGCTCCGGGCCAAGCCTTAAAAGCTCCGACGACAAGAGGCAACTCTGCGATCGGCACGACAGTTTGCAGGTTTTCCACGCAAAAACAAAATGCGATGTATGAAGAAAAAAAGCCCCGGGGGCCCCACGGGGACACTCGGCTTCCTTACCCCCCGTCTCCAAAAAAACGGAAAAGAGACGGGAGGGAAAGATAAAACCCGAAAAATATCCGGGGGTTGCGTTTCTTAAACCTTCGCCAGCACAAAGGCAGGAGGGAAAAACACAAGCGGGCCTTGTTCAGTTTAAGGACACGCACCTCCCTCCGCTTCCCCTGACGAGGACCGACGGCGCACCCGGCATCCCGAACAGGCCAGGTACCCCACAGGTCACAGTTTCGGGGAGCCAAGGCCCGTCCAGAAGGAAACCGGCCCCATCGAGGACTTGGTGGTCCTCCCTTTTGCATTCGGCCCCAAAACAAACACGATCGATGTGTTTTTGGAAAACCGTTAATGATCCTTCCGCAGGTTCACCTACGGAAACCTTGTTACGACTTTTACTTCCTCAAAACGATCAAGTTGGGAGCGTCTTCTCGACCCACGGCGCGCCCGGTAAAGGGCGGGCCGAGACCAATCCGAGGCCCTCACTAAACCGTTCAATCGGTATAGCGAACATGTTTGGGAAAATGCTTTCGCAGTTGTTCGTTTTGGGCGATGATCCAAAAAATTTCACCTCTAACACCGCAATACGGATGCCCCCGCCCTGCCCCCTCTTAATCATTGCCGCCGCCAGACCTCCTCCACCAAGCCAACGGTCAGCAGGTTGGGGCCCCCTACTCAGGGGTTTGAAGTCCGGGGCGACCCCGTCAGCGGACCGCCCGTGAATGGAGGTACGTTTGAGGGCTTCACCCTTCCGGGGCCGTCAAAACGGCAGGCGGTCGGAAAAGACGCCGGCGGGGCCCCTTCCCCCCGCCCCGCGGGGGCGGGGTGGGGCCGGTTTATCGGGAGGGGGTGTGTTGAGACCCAAAAGAGGGTTGGCAACCCCCCCCGCAACCACCCACCCCTGCCGCAAACCTCTGGATACCTCCCCGCTCACCCACAGCAAGACGACGCTCGGTTTAAGACGAGCGCCCCCCCTTTTGAGACCAGTGCAGGCGTTACACGTAAGACGCCCCAGGGAGAGGGCCGTCGTTAAAGGGAAAGGGAGGGAAAGGGTTTCTCGCTAGCCCTCTTCTTGTCGGACGGAGACCCAAGCATCCCCGACCCTCGGTCAGGGAGAAGGGGAAAACAGCCGCTTTCCCCCCCGTCGTCAACCCAGGCACGGAAAACCTTCTCGGACCCCCAGAGCCAGAAAGGCCTCTCCCCTCTTGAACAGAGGGGGTAAGAGACCAGACCCTTGCGCACTCACCTTTGGGGGCTCGCAGACGGGAAGCAGGGGAAACGAAGGGGGGGCCTGCCTCAAAAAAGGACGAACCCCCAAATGACCCCCACCTCGCCGCGAGCGGGCCTCTAATCGCCATATCGAAAGGCGAGGGGGCAACGCGAGCCGGTGGGCCCTTGCAACGAGAGGGTTTAGAAAGAAAAGGGCCCGGGGCCCGGGGAAGACGAGAATTTTTGTGGCCCACCCGCCCCCGGCCCCCTGGCAGCTTGGCTTAGAACCCACACCCCCTCACTATACCGGGGCCCGGCAGTGGCGGGGAACCCCGGTGGCCCCCCAAAACCACGAGGTGGTTAAACGGCGAGCCTTGGGGGCCGTATCTGGGGTTTGCGTGAAAAGGTTTTGCACCAAAGGGGCAGTGGTAGGCCCGTTTTAAAGGGGCGTGTTAGGTTTGGAGGTTGCGGGGGTGGGGGACGGAAAGGTGAGAGGATGGGGGGGATGGAGCGGTGTGTCCTGAGGGAGGTGGCAGCAGTGTCGCAGGTGGCCCGCTGTGCAGTGCAGGACGCTGAGCGAGGTTAAGAGACAACCAAGACCAGCCCCTTTTTGTGCAACCCAAAAAGCGGGACGAAAGGAGTGACTGAATGAAAACAAAGACAGTAAAAAGCAGACAGTAAGCCACAGTAAAGCAAGGCAAAGACAGGGAGGCACCCAAACATGGGAGGGCAGTGTGTTTTCAAAGGGGGGTTGTTCCCTTGGACGGCTGGATGGCGGGGCTTTTGGGGTGTTTGTGTGTGGTGTGGTGTGGGGTGTGTGTGTTTTTTTTGGTTTGAGATTTGGGGGGGAGCGGGGGTTAAAGTTTCTGAGTGGGTTAGCTGACAAATGGAAATTGTGGGTGGGGGAAAGCCTGTTGGGAGAGAGAGGGTACACCCGGTACGATTGCCTTTTTCCCGGGGTGGTGTGCGCAGCCGGGTCTGGGGGAGCAGAAAGGGGCCAGGACGGGATGGAGGGGCACTGCGCACAAGGCCCAAAGATGGCAATGAATGAACGATCGTTTGGGAAAACCAACCAAACCCCACACACACACACACACCAGGAAACAAGACACGACAGATGTGCTACATCATATGAGATAAAAAAAAAAAAAGCAACCCGGAAAAAAACTTGTTTGTCAATGAAAGGGTTTGCAGAGGGACAGCCAGCAGCAGCCCCAGTTTGGAAAGAAAGAGAAATGGACCCTGCATTGAAGACTTTTTAATGGGGGGGACCGGACAAAAAAAAAAACAGAAAAAAACAACAAAGACAACAAGGGGTGTGACTAGCAGAAGTACTGTTGGAGGGTTTTGTCCCTTTGAAGGGATGGTTTGGGGATTTCTGTAGGGTGGTTTGGGGAAGAACGCGCATTGAAGAAACACTACTGGATGACATAGAAGCAAATACATACATACGAAATTTTTTTTTTTTTACAAAAAGAGAGAGAGAGAGAGAGAGAGAGAGGGAGATGTATGTCCATTTCAGAGACACATATATTTATATTTAAATTAATTTTAAAATTTAAATCTTTTATTTTTCGTTATTTTATATATTTTTTTTTTTTTTTTTTTTTTTTTTTTTTTTTTTTTTTTAAGTTCTTTCCACGACCGGGTGGCGCGCTTTGGTTGGAGCAGTCTGTTGCTTTATTACCGGGTGGGTCTTTTTCAAGTCTTGAGTTGGCCAGGGGGCAAACTGCCCGCTTCATACAATCTATGCAGTTTTCCAACAAGTCTTCACCTTTCTTGGCAGTGTATCCTTTTTTTTTCCTTTTTTTATTGTGCAACGGTTTATTTGCCCCACCTGTTGGGCCAAGTTTGTACATTTGTCTTCCACTGGCAAGCTTCTTGTGTGACTTGACGATACATCCGGGGCCTTTCAGCAATGATAGGGTTGTAGCCCCTGGATATGATGGGTGGAGCATTGGAGGGAAATGCAGAGTGGGGTTTTTGTGGGTTGGGGCAGGTGGGAGGTGTGAATAGGTGTAGCAGGAGGGGGAGGGGTTTTTGGGGTGAAAAGGATTTTATTTTGGTTTATGTGAATGATATATATGGCGGGTGTTTTGGGGCAGACGTTTTGTTTTGTTGGGGGAAAGGGGAGGAGTGACCCCTTGGGGAGAGAGTTTGGGTTTAGTAGGATGTGTGAGCGTGGTGGGTATGTATGTTTGAGGAATTTGGGGGGGGAGCAGTTTGTGGTTTGTTTAGGTTTTGGTAGGTTGGCCGGCAGGCTGGAAGGCAGGCAGGCAGGGAGGCAGGCAGGCAGGGAGGCAGGCAGGCAGGCAGGCAGAGGTTTTGGTTTTGTTTGTTTTGTTTGGGGTAGTTTAAGGGTGTGTTTGTTTGGTGGGGGTAAATTTTTTCTTTTGGTAGGGACTGTTGGGTTTTTGGTGGGGACTTTGTTTTTGGGGGAGAGGGATTGGTTGGGGTTTTGTGGAGGAAGCCCAAAAGGCGGGGGACAGTGCACGAGGAAGAAGAAAGAAAAGGGGGAGGGGGGGCGCGCGAAGGGAAAAGGAGGGGGTGTTATCCCGCCTGCCCGTGACATGATGCCCCTTTTGCGGGCCTGGTATTTTGCGGCAGCCAAAAGCGCGCAGCCTATTGTTGTGTGGAGCACAGGGGAGGGGGGCCAGGGGTGGAACACTGTGTCACATGGTGGTGCTTTACCGGGTGACACTTAAAAAACGGCGGAGTGAGGTGATAGGCCTGCTTTAAAAGCCTGCCTACCCACCTACCGTTCCAGCCACCCGTAAGAAACGGGGCGGGGTGGGGGAGGTTGGATTTCCGCCTTCTTTGTCACCCTGCTTTCCCCTCGGCCGGCCGGACCACGACACTTCTTAAAGCTCCTTTGAAAAGAGGCGGGCGCCTGGGGAGTAGTACAGCGCGCGACTGGTTTGCGGGCGTGATTGAAGCGTGTGTCCCCGCCCTTTTCCCGTCGGTACCCCGTTGGGGGGGGGTGGGAGTAGTGGGTTTTTTAAATTTTTTTGTTTTTTGTTGGGGACAATCATGTGCTAAGAGTTCGCTCAAGTGATTTTCTACGCCACCCCTGTACCACTGGATGAAAAGGCTTTTACCAGCACGCGATACACCACCACGTAAAGGTGTCCCCGCCCCTCTCTCTTAATATTAAAAGGGGGGGGGTAGTTTCAGTTTGTGTGTAGCAGGCCTTGGACCCAGGAAGAGGAAGTGTGTCCTCTTGCGACGCGGCAAAACTCCTGGGCCCAAAGGGTGGTTTTCAATAGATGCTGAGGTGGCTGCTCTATAAGACGACACCCCCACCGAGAAATTTCGTTCTACGAAAAATTTGGCACCGCCACGTCGCATGGGGGAATATCGTTCTGGTCCCCGCGCGCCTGCTCGGCGCCCAGGCAATGACCAAGTAAGTGGCTTCACCCCCGCGGACGCCCCGCCCGGGGCCCTCCGCGGTATCGTTGCCTCCCCGACGCGGGGGCACTAAGGTATCGTTACAAAACCGGGGGGGGAATTTTGATTTGAGGGTTCAGTCAAAATCCCTCAGGGGTAGCCCCGCACCTTGGCTTATCAGCCAAAAACGAAACCAAATGTCTGAATCTGCGGTTCCTCTGTCCCGAGCAAATTCCGTGCAAGACTTTGTCACGTAGGGTAAAAAAAAACCCCGTCTCACGACGGTCAAACCCGCTCACGTTCCCTATTTGTGGGGTGAAAATCCAAAGCTTGGGGAAAATTTTGCTTTTGCAAAAATGGGAAAAGCCCAATCGAGGATCAAAAAGCAAGTCGCTTGAACGCTTGGGTGCCCAGCCGTTATCCTGTGGAACTTTTTTGACACCTCGCTTAAAACTCCAAATCAAAAGGACGATAGGGCCCCCGCTTTCACGGTCTGTATTTGTACTGAAAATCAAAATCAAACGAGCTTTTGCCCCTTTTTCCCCTACGCGAGGTTTCCGTCCTCGTGAGCCGCCTTAGGACACCTGCGTTACCTTTTTACAGATGACCGCCCCAGTCAAAAATCCCCCTGACACGGGCCCTTTAGAGCGGAATCGCCCCCCGGCGACAAAGGTCGGGAGCTTAATTCCCGAAGTAGGGGCTTGGCCCCCCCTCCGCCGACGAATAAGTAAAGAAACGATAAAAATAGGGTATTTCAAGGTCGCGGCGCCCCACCCCATGCTACACCCCCTGTCTCTTCCAAAGTCGGACGGGCAAAACTCAAAAAGGGTTTCTTTCCCGCTGATCCGCCAAGCCCGTTCCCCTTTGGGTGTGGTTTCGTAGATAGTAGATGGGACAGTGGGGAAACTGTTTTTTCCTTCATGGCGCAAAATTGAGACGGGCATTTTGGTACCTTAAAAAGTCATAGACTCCCCGTTTCCCGCGCTTGATTGAATTTCTCACTTTGACATTCAGGACTGGGCAGAAATCACATTGCGTCAAAAACCGAGTGATGGCCATCGCAATGCTTTGTTTTAATTAACAGTCGGATTCCCCCGGGCCGTACCGTTTAGTTTTACGTTAAATGCCACCGACGTGAACGGCCGAAACGCCACCTAGCTGAGGCGGTCCCGGGGGGTTGAAACCGGCGATCCCAAATCGGCCCCCCACTCCCCCCGTGAGAGAAAGGGGAAGGCCTGCCCAGCCCCCCGGCCGCCCGAAACCCCCTTCCACTCCCCCGACTGACCCTCCCCAGAGCCAATCCTTTTCCCGAAGTTACGGTCCAATTTGCCCACTTCCCTTTCCTAATTGTTCTATCGGGCTGAGGCTGGCACCTTGGAGAACCTCGGGTATGGGTACGGTGGCACGAAATCACACCCTCTCCGGGGATTTTCAAGGGCCGACCGAGACCACCGGGCACCGCAAGAGCCGCGGGCTTTCGGGAACCCCCCTGTCCCTAACCCGGGGAAGCCGACCCCGGGAGCGAGCCCTTACAAAGAAAAGAGAATTTCCCGGGGTCCCCCGGGGCCGACGTCTCCACTTCGTTTTGCGTTGCCGCACATGGCCCCAAGGACCAATCTCCGTGTCCGGTTCGGAATTTAACCCCCATTCCCTTCGATCCAACGAAGACATATTTTGTTAAACAAAACAAACAACATGCTTCGTTCAGAACGGACTTCTCCTACTTAGGACCGAGACCCATGTTCAACTGTGTTCACTGGAAACCTTCTCCACTTCAGTCTTCAAAGTTCCGTTTGAAATTTTGCTTCCCACCAAAATCTGCGCCTGCGGCGGCTCCACCCAACTCGCGTCCCAGGGGTTCGGCGCTCACCGCAGCGGCCCTCCTACTCGCTTCAGTTTGGGGCAGGGGGGGGTTTTTTAAACCCCCACCCGAGATGCCGAAGCGGTCCCGGGATGGGTCTGACGCTCCGCGCCACCATTTTCAGGGTGGTTGATTTGGGAGGTGAGTTTTTACACATCTTAGCGGATTCCCACTTTCCTGGCCCCGTCCGCTGCTATATCGACCCAAAACCCTTTTTATGGTGTTTTGGCGTCAACGTTTGGCACCTTAAACCCGGGCGTTTTGGTTTCATCCCACAGCGCCAGTTCTGTTACCAAAAAAAGGGCCCCCTGGGCATACATTCGAAGGCCCGGGGCCCAAACGAGCGGTCGGACTTTTTACCCCTTTAAATTTTAGAATAGGTTGAGGCGTTTCGTCCCCAAAAACCTCTAATCATTGCTTTCCGGAAAAAAACTGGTACCGAGGCCAGCTTTCCTGGGGAAAATTCGGAGGGAACCCCTACTAGTGGTTCGATTAGTCTTTCCCCCCATACCCAATTTGACGATCGTTTTTCACGTCAAATCGCTGCGGGACCCCCACCAGATTTCCCCTGGCTTGTCCCAAATCAGGATAGTTCACCATCTTTTGGGTCCCCAAGGCACGCTCAGCTCCGCCCACCCACAACCGGACGAGGGGCCCGGGGGGGCGCCCCCCAAAAGAGGAAGGGATCCCTGGCAACGGTCGAGACCCCGGGCCCCCGCTTTCACTTGCCCTTTGGGTTTCGACGACCCAACGATCGCGCGCATGTTAGACTCCTTGGTCCGGTTTCAAGCGGGTCGGGTGGGGGGCGACCATTCGCCACCGACCCTGTGCCGGGGGGGCCCCCCCCAAGTCCCTCAGGGAAGCGGCGGCGACACGGTGCCCAGTCTCTGCCCGTCGGGACATCCGGGGGGCAGGCGGCCCCGACGCGACGGCGGCTCCGGGCCCGAGCGGATCGGGGCAGGCGGGGCTATACCAGTGCAGGCCGAAGCGCACACCTCCCTCCCCCCCCGCCTTTTAGCCCCGAGAACCGGGCGTGGCGCTCTGGCCCCCGGAAAATGCCAGGTCGGACCGCGCCCCGCAGCCCAGCGAGTCCCCTAAAAGATTCAGACCCCCCACAGGCGCGGCGAACCTTCCCAGTGAATTTCCCCGGGGGCCCACTTTGCGGACCACCCCTTTACCTTAGGCGGTTTCCACGTTGAACCTCTCTTTAAAATTTTTTCAACTTTCCCTCACGGTATTGTCCGCTTGGGCTCGTTGCCAGTATTTTTGCCTTTGATGGGTTTACCCCCCGCTTTGGGCTGCATTCCCAAAAAACCGACCGGGGGACGCTCGCAGCCCACCGACCGTAGCCATAAAGGCCCGCACCCACCTTTGGGGGAGGCCCCGTCAGGAGGTTCGGCCACGGTGCGGACGACAGTTCGCCTACCCACATTCCCGGGCCGGCGCAGTGCCGGTTATTCGGTGCTGGGCTGGTCCCGCTTTCCCCTGCCGTTACGGGGGAACCTTGTTAGTTTTTTTCCTCCGTTAGTGTATCTTTTAAATTTAGCGGGTAATTTTGTCCCATTGAGGTCGGAAATCAGAAATCGGGGCCACACTTGCAAGTTCCTGGGTTTCAGAAGGGTTTTTGGTCAGGGATCGATCGAGAAGGCATGTTGGGATAACCCGTCCGGCCTGTCCTTCTCGCGGAAACCCCCTTCCCCGCGGGAGAAGCAGAGCCCCTCCTCCTCCCCCCCCTTGCCTTTATTTTTGCTTTCCCCCGGGCGACCGAGCCCCCCACAACAAAGTGGGGGGGGTTAGAAGACACACAACGGGATGGGAGGCAAAAAGACCGGGGGCCAAGAGAAGAACCGCAGAAAGGCCCCAAGAGGAAACGGGCCCTCACACACACACCCGCCGGCTCAGCCAGCAGGAGGCAGTCGGAGCCCCGGGCTCGTTTAGAGCCCGGGCCAAGAAAAGTACGGGAGCCCAAATTCGCCAACCGGACCCCGGCGATTTGGGAGAAAATTCGCCGACCCCCGACGGGGGTGGCAAAGGACGGCCCTTGGCCGCAAAATCGTTCAAAAGTTCGATGTTAATGTGTCCTGCAATTTCCATTAGTTCACGCAGTGGCTGCTTCTTCATCGACGCACGAGCCCAGTGTCCCCGCCTAAAAAAATTGTTTCCATTTCTTTCTTTCGAGCTCCCCAAGCCGTCGCTCCCACCGACAAGAGGGAACTCTGCGACGAGCCGAAGTTTGGGTTTTTACGCAAAAAACAAGAAAAGCGATGGTTGAAAAAAAAAAAAAAACACGGGGGCGGCACAGGGACCCGGGCTTCCCTTACCCCCCGCTCCATAACGGCAAAAGGGGGGGAAAGATACCCAGAATATCCCCTGGTTTCGCTCTTTAAACCTTCCCGGCAAAAAAGGCAGGAGGTCGGAAGCCAAGGGGGGTGTTCGTTAAGGGACCGACCCCCCTCAGCCCCCGACGAGCTACCGCGGCCGCAGCCCGGCATCCCCCAACAGGCCAGGTACCCAAGGTCACAGTTTCGGGGGGGAGCCCAACCGGCTCCAGAAGGAAAACACCCGGCCCCCCGAGGCTTGGTGGTCCTCCCTTTGCATTCGGCCAAAAACAAACGATGCATGTGTTTTTTGGGAAACCGTTTAAAGATCCTTCCGCAGGTTCACCTACGGAAACCTTTTTACACTTTTTTTCCTCTAAACGATCAATTTGAGCGCTTCTCGACCCCGGCGCCGCCCGGAAAGGCGGGCCGAGCCAATCCGGGCCCACTAAACCGTTCAATCGGTAGTACGAGGGCGGTGTGTACAAAAAGGGGGGGAAATCAAAGGGGTTATGACTCGCGCTTTCTGGGAATTCCTCGTTCATGGGGAACATTTCAAGCCCCAAAACCCCCTCCGAAGGGGATTCAACGGGTTTCCCAGCCCCCTCGAGCCAGGGAGGAAGCCCGCTGATTTCCTTCGTGAGCGCGCGGCGGCCCCGGACATCTAAGGGCTCACGCCCGTTATTGCCAATCCGTGTGGCAAACGCCCCCTTGTCCTCTAAAAAGTTTGCGCCGACGCTTTAAGGATCGGCGAAATATTTAGTAGGCTAGAGTCTCGTTCGTTTTCGGAAATTAAACCCGACAAATCGCTCCACCAACTAAGAACGGCCCTGCACCACCACCCACCAATCAAGAAAGAGCTATAATTGTCAAACCTTACAGGTCCGGACCGGGGGGGAGTTTTCCCGTTTTTGAGCAAAATTAAGCCCAGGGTCCATCCTGGTGGTGCCCTTCCTTAATTCCTTTTAAGTTTCAGTTTGCAACCCAAATTCCCCGGGAACCCCAAAACTTTGGTTTCCCGGGGCTGCCCGCAGAGTCGATGAAGCAAACCACGAATCGCTATTGGCATCGTTTATGGTCAGAATACGACGGTATGCAGTGGGGTTTGAAAGGGGAGTTGCTTCCCTTGGACTGGACGGACGGGAAACTGGGACTTGTGGTTGTGTGTGTGTTTGTGTGTGTTGTGCGTGTGTGTTTTTTTGGCTGGTATTGAGATGAGAGGGGCAGACG
>JAPXFY010005196.1:5000-10000 GCA_030674185.1 Monoplex corrugatus | reverse complement strand
TACTTCACAACCGTATCTAAGGATACTTAATGTCTTTGCTGACTTGAAACTCACATATTGGTGTACAAATGATTTATTTTGATCGGAAAATTGAAATAGTAACCCACTTACTATGTGATACCCAGAGAAACAGACCTAGATTTGTGAAACTGAGTCAAACACTCAGATGACTTTTATATTTTGATAGGAAATTTGTTTCCACGATGTCGATATTTTACCAGTCTACTTCGTCATAATGAATGAATCAGCCAGTAAGACGAGAAAGAGAGAGAGAGAGAGAGAGAGAGAGAGAGAGAGAGAGAGAGAGAGAGACAGACAGACAGACAGATAGACAGACAGGCAGACAAGCAGACAGGCAGACAGGCAGACTGGAAGGGAGACAGAGACACAGAGAGACAGAGAAAAACAATGAGAGAGGTGAGGGGAGAAAGACAAAGAGATCTGCTTTTGTTCAAGAGGGATAAAAATCCCATAATCCATGATCCATCCAAATCCAGTAACTATGTGGAATACTTCACGAGCCTCTGCACAAACTACTCTGAGCATATGCAAGATCTTGAAATGGTGAGGGAGGTGCGATGGCTATGAAACACTAAGCTTATACGGAGAAAACGACAGAAACATTAAGACTGGCCGAGAAAAGGGGTCAGTTTGTAGTGTTGTGAGCTGGGATTAAACTCAAGCATTTCGATCTTGATACCGACGTTTTTATCAAATGTAGCATCCAGGCCTTCTAACAAACGAGCTAATCGGTCAGTAAGGGAGAGAGGATAAGACAGGATGTGGGTGAGACAGAAAGAGAGAGAGAGAGAGAGAGAGAGAGAGAGAGAGACAGAGAGAGACAGAGAGAGACAGAGAGAGAGACAGAGAGAGATTGGGCGGACGGAGAGGTTACTACAGAAATCACCAAACCACAATCAAATAGACATATCTCCTTGAAAGGAAAGATGTCGGTTAAGGCCGTTCTAATCATATTTTCTTCTTGAAATTTGTTTGTTTGTTTGTTTGTTTTTCCCAATGCGGCAGCATGATGGGAAATGAAAGCAAACAAACAACACAGTAAAGACAGAAACTTCTTTTTGATAATTTTTGCCCTCATTTCCTCTCCCCACAGGGACACCAGCGGCGCCACAAAATCTCTCCTTCCACTTCCAATTTGTCATACAAATGTTTTCATTTCTGGCTAACGTGTTCGTTCGCTCACTAGAATCTCCATACAAAGGCTCCATTGCCTTCCTTTTTAGTTTTTCAAACAAAGAGTGCCATTCCCTAGGGGTTCGTAGTGCGGGAGATCCAATCAATGGCCACAAAAGGGAGATGGAATCCCATCTCCGTTGCCTGAAGCAGCTTTTTCCTAGTTCCATGGGCAAGTGTTTTTCATACATGTGAATGAGAAAGCCTAAAATAAGTTGTGGTCTGACTTGATAGCAAAGAGTGACGCCCGATCATATTTGTTCCTTTGGAAATAAAAAAGAGCCCTGTCCTTGAAAAAAAAAAAAAACCAAAAAAACCAAACGACCTTGAAGTAATTATAGAAAAAGGAGTATATTCTTGAATCAGACATACACGTTTTTTTTTGTTTTGATTCAGTATATACACTTTAAGCATTGTGGTCGTCCCTGTTGATACACATTTGTAATAAACAGCGTTTCACTGTGCAATATTTGTGGTATGAATATTGTATAATGCATGCTATCATTTGTGCCTTCACGTACGCACGCACGCACAAACACACACACACACAAACACAGACATGCACACACCCACCCACCCACACACACACACACACACACACATACACAGAGACAGACAGACAGACAGACAGAAAGGCAGACATGCAGACTGGCAGGCAGGCAGGCAGGCAGAGACACAGAGAGATAGAGAAAATCAGTGACAGAGATCAGGGGAGAAAGACAAATAACAAAGAGATCTGCTTTTGTTCAAGAGGGATACAAATCCCATCATCTGTGTCCCATCCAAATCCAGTGATTATGTGGAATACTTCACGAGCCTCTGCACAAACTCTGAGCATTGGCAAGATTTTGAAATGATGAGGGGAGGGTGGTGGGTGGGATGACTATGAAACACTAAGCTGATACCGAGAAAACGACAGAAACATTAAGACTGGCCGAGAAAAGAGGTCAGTGTTTAGTGTTGTGAGCTGAGGGTGGGGAGAGGGGGGGGGGGATTAAACACAAGCATTTCAATCTTGATATCGACGCTTTTATCAAATGTAGCATCCAGACCTTCTTACAACCGAGCTATTCAGTCAGTGAAGGAGAGATGATGAGACAGGGTGTGTGTGTGTGTGTGTGTGTGTGTGTGTGTGTGTGTGTGTGTGTGTGTGTGGTGTGTGTGTGTGTGTGTTTGTTTGTGTGTGTGTGTGTGTGTGTGTGTGTGTGACAGAGAGAGAGAGAGAGAGACAGACAGACAGACAGACAGACAGACAGACAGAGACAGAGACAGACAGGCAGAGACAGTCAGACAGAGAGAGATGGAGACAGAGAGACAGAGGGACAGAGCAAGGGAGGGGAGAGAGAGAAAGAGAGAGACAGAAAGAGAGACAGAGAGACAGAGAGAGAGAGATGAAGAGAGAAAGAGAGAGAGAGAGAGAGAGAGAGAGAGAGAGAGAGAGAGAGAGAGAGAGAGAGAGAGAGAGAAGATTGGGCAGACGGGGGTTGGTTACTCCAGAAATCACCAAACCACAAACAAATAGACATGTCTCCTTGAAAGGAAAGATGTCGATTAAGGCCGTTCTAATAAGATTTTCATCTTGATAGTTTTTTTGGTTTTTTTTTTCGCAATGCAGCAGCATAATGGGAAATGAAAGCAAACAAACAACACCGTCAAGACAGAAACTTCTTTTTGACAATTTTTGCCCTTATTTCCTCTCCCCACAGGGACACCAGTGGCGCCACAAAATCTCTCCTCCTTCCACTTCCAATTTGTCATACAATGTTTTCATTTCTGGCTAACGTGTTCGTTCGCTCGCTAGAATCTGCATAAAAAGGCTCCATTGCCTTCCTGTTTAGTTTTTTCAAAGAAAGAGTGCCATTCCCTAAGGGTTCGTAGCTCGGGAGATCCTATCAATGGCCACAAAAGGGAGATGGAATCCCATCTCCGTTGCCTGAAGCAGCTTTTTCCTAGTTCCATGGGCAAGTGTTTTTCATACATGTGAATGAGAAAGCTTAAAATAAGTCGTGGTGTGGCGTTGATAGCAAAGAGTGACGCCCGATCATATTTGTTCCTTTGGAAATAAAATGAGCCCTGTCCTTGAAAAACAACAACAAACAAACAAACAAAAAACGACCTTGAAGTAATTATAGAAAAAGGAGTATATTCTCGAATCAGACATACACGTTTTTCTTTTATTGGATTCAGTATAAGCGTTGTGGTCATCCCTGTTGATACACATTTGTAATAAACAACGTTCACTGTGCAATATTTGTGGTTTGAATATTGTAAGATGCACGCTATCATTTGTACCTTCATACACGCATGAAGGCACACACACACACACACACACACACACACACACACACACACACACACACACACACACACACACACACACACACACACACATACTCACACACCCATACACGCATAAATACATACATACACCACACTCACACACACACACACACACACACACACACACACACACACACACACACACACACACACAAACAAAAATCAAACAAACAAACAAACAAACGCAGGCATACATAAAACTCTGTCTGTCTGTATGTATGTTTGTCTGTCTGTCTCTGTCTCTGTCTCTGTCTCTGTCTCCCTCTCTGTCTCTGTCTCTCTCTCTCATTCACACACATACAAACACATAGACACACAGACACACGCGCCCGCACGCACACACACACACATATACACACACACACGCACGCTTACACACACACACACACACACACACACACGCACGCACGCACGCACGCACGCTTACACACACACACACACACACACACACACACACACATACACACACACACACGCACGTGCGCTCGCACGCACGCTTACACACACACACACACACACACACACACACACACACACACACACACACACACACAAGCGCACGCGTGTCACATTTATACATACATGCGCAGATACATACTCACACACTCACACACAGAAACAGATACACACAGACTCACACACAAACATAGTCACCTACAGATGCACACAAATACACAGACACACACACACAGACACACACGCAAACTCACACACATACACACACACGCACACACACGCACACACAAACACACACACACACACACACACACACACACACACACACACACACACACAACACACACACACACACACACACAAACATGGAAAAAGATTAGGGTAAGCAGAGACCAAATTTATTAGTATGCTGAAGGTTGTAGCAGAACAGCAGGATATTATTTACTCTACGAAATACTAGCTTTGGTGAGGCTGCCTACATATGTATGTATCTGATACATAAATGTCAAACACTAAACCATAACATTACTGTGGATACTGATGAAAATAAAGATGAGTATATATGCTTGTCCTGATGTGTGTATGAGCATGTATGTGTGTGTGTGTGTGTGTGTGTGTGTGTGTGTGTGTGTGTGTGTGTGTGTGTGTGTATCTGTGTGTGTGTGACAGAAAGAGAGAGAAAGAGAGAGAGAGAGAAACAGAGACAGACAGACAGACAGACAGGCAGACAGGCAAACAGAGAAACTGGCAGGGAGACAGAGACAGAGAGAAACAGTGACAGAGATTAGGAGAGAAAGACAAAGAGATCTGATTTTGTTCAAGAGGGATAAAAATCCCATAATCCGTGACCCATCCAAATCCAGTGACTATGTGAAATACTTCACGAGCCTCTAAACAATCTCTGAGCATTGGCAAGATCTTGAAATGGTGAGGTGGGCGGGGTGACTATGAAACACTAAGCTCATACCAAGTAAACGACAGAAACATTAAGACTGGCCGAGAAAAGAGGT
>JAPXFY010005195.1:0-15629 GCA_030674185.1 Monoplex corrugatus | reverse complement strand
CAGTTGGATAGGATGTTGCTATTTTGTCGCCAATACTGGACGCACATGCTTTTTTTACAAGCGCTGCAGGGAAAGGGCCCCGGGCAGTTTTGATTTTCTACTTCCACCAGTCCGGTGAATAGCTGCTGTTCTGCGTGTTCAAATGTGATTGTGTCCTGTATGCATGCTCTATTATGGGCTAACCCTTCTCTGATGGTGATTTTGGGTTTCCCACAACTCCGAGGGCTGGCCTTACGAATACCACTGTATCTCTTTATTTGTTTTCCCCTGGGTTTGGTGTCCTTGCTGTACCTCCCCCCATGCAGAAGCATCTTTGGGACGAAATTGTCTTCCATATGGACAATGGTCCTGTCTAACGACAGTATTTCTTTGAGTAAAAAAAAATCTGTAATTTTTTAAACCCAAACACTTTTGCAGAACTTCAAGGTTAGGCACTGGATCTTGCCCTGTAATGTTTCAGCCCTTTACAGACGTCTTTTTTAAAAAACGTTCCAGTTGCAGAAGGGGGTGTTAGTAGTAGCCCATGTCTTGTAGCAGTTTCCGCATGGGCTCAAGATTACTGCTCTTTTTGCGCGGCAATCTTTGTGGCAAGCGTGATGTATTGGCCTTGCCACAAACTCTTGGTCAAGAGAGGAAGAGAGAAGGAGAGACAAGCAGAAATACACAGCTATGTTACGACAGTACGCAACTAGACAATAACTCTCTAGACTCAGACCACGCGTTGGTAAATCAGATACAAAGATATTTTTTTAATATAAACAATATATCAATAAATGAAAATCAAATGAATTGTGAAATTGGTATGAAGAAAGAATACACATGATAAACAAAGAAAATAACTGCCTATGACCTCATGAGACAGTTATCGTTTTCTAGAAAGGACCACAACCCTAAAGACAATGGAAGAAATAGCTTAACCCTTTCAGTTCTGCCCATCTATGACAACTTTCTCCCTTCATTCCTATGTTGCAATGGAACAACAGCTCTTTCATTCCTGAGTTTCTGGAGGAATTCGCTAAGAAATGTGAGGTAGGTGTTTTGTCACTGACAGAGGTTCAAGCAGTGTAAAATAGGTATACTGAACCCTATATCACTAGGTGCAGCAGTGGCATAACAAAGTCTCTGATGGTGTTTGGATGTCCTGCTGTCTGTTTGCTGACACATAGATGACAACACTGGTGACACATTCTTGTTTTCTACTTGTTAGTTGATAGTCAGCTGTGCCATGACACAAACAACAAACAAACAGTACAACACACATGTTTCAAACTTACAACTTTGTGTCCACAGCTAAATACAATTCACAATGACTGCATACACCTTGAAGATTGTCACTGTCCTGATGTCTCAAACATGTAAGTTCTCTGTTGTATTCTAGGGTCATACTGTACACTGAACAACGAGGTACCACTGTCCTTTTTGTATATTTCAGAAGTCACAACACCCAGTCACTATAGATCCCTTCGCATCGCTAACTATGTTTACAAAGTGCAGCACGCATATGTCTATGTGAAATGTCACAAAAGAATGTGTCACATGTCTCAAATGCATGTGGCAAGCCTTGATAAAGTCTTTGTGATTGTTGCAACATGAATACACACCGCACTTCTCACACATCATTGTGGTTTTAGACACATTTTAAGGACTGTCAGCACATTCGCAAGCTGTGCCCTCTGCTGTCCTGTTAAGTCCATCAGATCAAAGTCATCTGGTAAAATTCTTTACCACAAAACTGGTCACTGTCCGATCCTTCTCCCTCCATCCTGACCACGTGTATAGAATAATCTCAACTCCCCAGTAAATGTATACCAGATTCTCAGTATCACTGACTCTCCCACACTTTGGATAGTATGAAGCATTTCTAATCAAAACACCCTGCCTCTTATTAAAACACCTATCAGATCCCGTTAGACAGGCAGATGGGAGCTGCCAATTAACAAGGTGTCAGGGTCAATTAGTTTACAGAGCTCTACAATTGCTGTAGAGGCTAGCCAGAAGAAAGGAAGTCTTATCTCATAACCGCTCAAGCAGTTGGCAGGAATGACAGCATCAGTTTTACCAACTGCTGCAGCAGTTTGCCAGAAACAATGATGATAATATTAATAAGAATAATAGTGACAATAATGATGACAATGATGATAATAATAATGTAATAATACTAATAATGATAATGAGAAGGAGTATAACAATAATAAGAGCACTAATGATAATGAGGAAGAGAGGAACAAGAAGAACAAGAAAAAGAACAAGAACAAGAAGAGACAGAAGAAACAAAATCTTGATAGTGATTACTTTAATACCCTTTAAACAGTTCATGTCAAAGAATGCTCGTGGCACTTTATAGTAAAAAAAAAAAAAAGAAGGGTGTGGAGGGGCAAGGGGTGCACACACACACACATGCGTGCACACACACACACACACACACACACACACACACACACACACACACACACACAGAGTAGTAGTAATAGTAGTAGTAGTGGTCGATGTTGACTATGGATGATGAGTGAGCTGGCGTCTCTTGAGCACGTCGGCTGTGACTAATTAAGCTGATCCGGGAAAGGCATATTCTGCAAAATTGGATGCATGTAAGAATGCTGGACATGGGGTTCCTTCACGGGAGCTTGCTTTCCACCGAACTCTCTTTTCCTCAGCGAAGGTTTGGATCTTCTCTTCCCTCAACCTGAGGTGTTTCTGGAGCACACTACGCCATCTGTTGCGGTCAGCTGCTGTGTCTTCCTAGCTCTCTGTGTTGATGTCTAGAGCCCTCATATCGCGCTTACTGACGTCTTTGTATGGTAGCTGCATGGTGGCTGACAGATCTCTTGTTGTAGACTAGTTGACCATAAAGGATACCCTTCAGTATACGTCATCTTCCATCCAGTGCACATGGTCAAGCCAGCGCAGCCTGTCATTGTCCAAGCAGTGTGTGCATGGTGGGGACACCAGCGCGAGCTAGTAGCACGGCATTTGGTATTTTGTCATTCCACTTGATGTCAAGGATGTGGCCGAAGGCAGCACCAGTGAAAGCTGTTCTGCTTTAGGTTTTGTTTGGCATGTTTCGCTGCCATACAGTAGAATGCTGATGATGCAGGCGTTGTACACTGCTATCTTGGTCGGAGTTGTCAGATTTAGGTTCTCCCAGATGCGAGCAGTAAGTCAGCCAGAGTTTGCTGCAGCCATGCCAATGCGATTGTTGATCTCTGCTTCAAGGGACAGATTGTTACTGATGATGGACTTGAGGTATGTGAACGGTGGACGACATCATGTTTGTAGTCGTCGATGGTGATGACAGATGGAGTGTCCACGTCTTGGCTCAGCACATTCGTCTTTTTCAGGCTGATGATCAGACCGTCTTTGCAAGCTTGAGAAAATCTGTCTTTAAAGCACTGGAGTTGCTGTTCAGTGTGTAAGGTAACAGAAGCGTCATCAGCGAAGAGCAGCTCTCTCTTCAGGATCCTGGAGAAGAAGATGCCGAACAGGGTGGGAGCGAGGACACAGCCTTACTTGACGCCACTTTTTATGTCGAAGGGTTTGGACATGCTGCCCTCATACTGGGTGGGTGCCTTTATATCTTCACGGAATAGTCTGACTAGGCTGTGCAGCTTTGGAGGGCATCCTATGTTCAGGAGAATGTTGAGCAGTCCATCCTTGCTGACCAGATCAAAAGCCTTGATGAGATCAGCGAAGGCGATGTAGAGGGGCTTTTGCTGTTCTCTGCATTTCTCCTGTAGATAATGAAGGGGAAAAAGTACGTCCACTTTGGAGCGTTCTGATCAGAAATCGCGTTGGGACTAAGGAAAGATATGCTCAGCTCGCTTTTCGAGACGTGCATACACTACTCGGGAGTACAGTTTGCCTACGATATTCAAAAGGGAAATACCGTAATAGCTGTTGCAGTCATTTCTACATGTATTTCCCTTACAGAACTCTTCTAGTGTTGGTTTGGCATCTAGCTCCTCCGTGACGGGCACAGATTCAATGGCACTGAGGGCTGAGATGGCAACAAAGTTCTCCCTGGAGTGTAGCTGTGAGTAGTGTTCCACCAATCTCATCATCTGCTTGTCAGTGATCACATTCCCACTGGTGGAACTGGGGGAGGGGGGGACTGTCCTGCTCTGTGTCAGATCAAGAGCTTTCTTGATGCCCTCGTTCATACTTCTTATGTTGCCTGTAGCTACTGCTGTCTGGATGTGGTCACTGAGCTGTTGCCAGTATTCGTTGGCACATTTTTTAGTCTGCTGCACTTAGCTCCTGGCAGCTCTTAGTGCTTGCAGGGATTTCTGTCTCGGTGAGCGCTTGTATTCAGCAAAGGCAGCACACTTTGCTTCAGTAACAGGGGCCATCTCACTGGACTTGGCTTCAAACCAGTCATTGTTCTTAGAGGTCTTCCTCCCAAAGGCAGCTAGGGCTGCTTTCTGAATGGTTTCCCAGAGGTTGTCCCATTTTAAGAGGCAGAGTTGTGCGGTTGGTCTGTGGATACAACATCTCTGAGAGACTTGGCAAATACTTACTACTGCTCATGAAGACATGGGCATTCCATTTGGTCCCTTTTTATCCACTGGACGAGGCGGCAGGGAAGTTTTTAGTCCTGTTTTTATTATCCATTGTTTGGTGTTTGTGGTCTGTTTGTGACCGTGCGTTCGCGCTTTGGCCGAAAATTTGCGCTTGTTTTGTCTTGTTTTGTTAGATACGCGCTTACATTGGTTTTCTTGTTCTTCTGGTTCCTGTTTGCTTGGGCGCGGGCAGTCGCACTTGTTTTGGATCTTGGCAAATACGTCAATTTTCTCTGGGCACTGAATCTTGGAGATATCGGTGCAAGGCTTTCCTTCTTGTTTGGTACGGTGGAGATTCTTAGGTTGTAACCTGATCTTGCAAAACACTAATGAGTGTCACAGTCTGCACTATGGTATGTGCAGGTGAGAAGCACAAACTTGAGGCTTGTTCGTCTGACAATGACTATGTCTTGTTGGTGCCAATGTTTTGATCAAGGATGTTTCCATGACAGTTTGTGTTGAGGCTTCGTCTAGAAGCAAGAGTTGGTCACACAGAGGCCATGGTAAGGCCAAGAATCATGATCGGCACTCACTCTGGCGTTGAAGTCACCAAGGAGGACAAGGTGTTCTTTGCCAGGGATATTCTTAATAGTGTCACTGAAGTTAGCATAGAACTTATCCTTTGCCTCTGGTGTAGATGTTAGGGTAGGAGCATAGGTGCTTTTCAAAGTGACTAGACCATCAGATGTATGGAAATGGAGAGTCAGTAGGTGTTCAGATCCCTTGTCACCTCAATCAATAATTTACAGCAGGGAGTTCCTGACTGCAAATCCAACTCCATAATCTTTGTGTTCCTCAGCACTTTTTCCTTGTCAGAAGAAGGAGTAGTCTTTCTGCTTGAGCGTGCCTGAGTCAGCTAGGTGCGTTTTTTGCAAGGCAGTTATGTCTACCTGTAGTCTGTCGATGACAGCTGTATTTATTGCACCACTGGTGTCTTGGAGATTCTATAATAGCAATGTTTTCATTGTAGGGGCGTCCTAACATCCCAGTTTGACAGCTGGCCTCTTTTGTTTTATGTTTGGTTTTCTTTCGTTTTTGCCTGGTGCAGGTCTTGCCGTCTGCTTGGTGGATTTTTCCTCATCTCCAATGTGGCTGGGGGATGTCAAGCTCAGGCAGGCGGCAGCTGTTCAGTGAGATTCAAGTATGTGTCCCACCGTTGGAATCAGCCCCTGGCGCTACACTCTACACTGTACCATATCACCAGTAGATTGCTACTTACCGTGTCATTTCGACACTATGAGGCAAAGCTGGAGTGACCTCTCCAAGGCACAAGCCAGGGCGGGGTTATATGGAGGACAAGCTGTTGTCCATGCAGTATGCAGTAGGTCCCCCCTTAAACACTGTTGATGGGACCAAAGGAATGGCAAAGGTCGGTACAGTTTGGCACTAACTGTGTCGCAGGATTTCCGGAACGTTGATGAAAACAGCAGAGGACTGCCTTAGGGACTCCAGTTACGTATTTTTTCCTTCGGATTTTTTCCCCGAAGCCTGTCCCATGAGTTGATATGCTGCAAGGCAGTAGAGGTTTAAGGTCAGAGTTTTTCTTCTCCTAAACGAGTAGCCATCCAAGACTATAAGCCTCATCTATCTAATGCGGAAGTTTGCACTGGGTTATATTGTACCAGTGGCAAGGAAACCCTGATATCACACACACACACACACACACACACACACACACACACACACACACACACACACACACACACACACACACACACACACACACTCGTACGTACATACATACATACATACATACATACATACGTACGTACGTACCTACATACATACATACATACATACATATATACATACATACGTACATACATACATACATATGCATACATCATACATACATACATACATACATACATACATACATACATACATACATACATACATACATACAATACATACTGGAATAGATAAACATCACGAGGACAAGACCTAGAAGACCTAGAATCTATACAGACATTTCTGAAATACGTGTTTTAGGTACGTTTTGAACGTAAGAAGACAACTACAGTGTCCTAAAGTTAATGGCAGTGAGTTCCTTGTTGTTGGAATAAATACAGAAGGTTTTTTTCCACAAGTAGTCAGTGAGAACAGAGATGTGATAAAGATACACGCTCCTTGAGACCCAAGAGCTTTGAAAAGTTTATAGGGCAGGAGTTCTGACGACCATGTTGGCATGGTATTCAAATTTAGACATTGACGGCAGCGTGTGGGAATTCCATACTCAGTTCTCAGTAAGTGTTGAACATTGCTACAACCACAGACATTACCATTTTCCAAAACCACACAGAGTGAAACAATTCTAAAAACTAAACGCTTTTTCTTAGTTCACGGAAGATTAATTCCAACCAAGTGATTCCATTTATGAATGTAACTGAAGCATTGAGGTCACTGTGCAACGTGAAGCAGACAGGAATTCCAGTTACTGACAGAACTGATTTAAGTTATTGATAGAACTGAGGCAAAATTCTTAACTTAGCAGCTTCAATCATAAACAAAACTCTTACATCTACAACTGTGTCTGGGGAAGTATTATTTTCCATTCCAGTTCAAAAATGCTAAAGCAGTACCTATGTTCAAATCCGGAGACTACACAACACCTTCAAACTATCATTCTGTCTAAGCCCTGGAAAGGCATATTAACCCTCGCCTTAACAAAACGATTCAACAGAATATTTCAATCATTTCAAATCTTCTCTGACAATTCAAACTAACGACGCAAAGTATATCACTAAATCCTCAAAATCTTAAACGTATGCTTAAAATAATAAAATGAAGAAGACAAAATATCCGACAAATAGCTACCTGTTTCTGTAGATAACCAGAAGATAAAGAATAAATAAGCAGTTATCGAGTGTTAAAATTGATGCTGTCGACATTTTTTCATGAACAGTTTTACATAAATGAATAATGTAAAAGTATCTCGGAAGTACACCAGCTATGTGAAATGAAACACTTCTTAAACTACCATGCCAGAAACTATTACTACATGCTGAAATGCTACTGTCAAACAATTATGGCCCTATGATCTTTGATTCTGCTTGTGAAAATACCATAAAATCTTTCGTTAGCGCCTACAAGCGTGCATTAAACCTGTTCTAAACACATCTAGTTCACACATTCGCTTTAAAGAAATTTTTCTGATTGGTCATGCAAGAACTCAATGATTTTGCGTATGATGAAAGCAGTCAATATCCTATAATGTATATATATACATATATCAAGGTAAATTCTTATGTTGCTTTAGTTAGTAGAGATGTAAGAGTATAAAATTTCACATAAAATGTACATGTTTTATTATTTAGACGCAAAAGGTAAGCAAACCTGGGTTAGTAATTAAATGAAAAATTCATAAGACCAACATACTTCAGACATATTGGTTGTATGTGGATTTAGTTAAGCATGATTACATCTAGGTAGTCAAAGAAAAATGTACACTATACATTACGATTTAGCCACAAAATGTAAAAAATCTTGGTTTGTAATTAATAGAAAAATTCATAAGACCAACATATTACAGACATATTGGTTGTATGTGGTTTTATTTAAGCATAATAAAATCTTGGTTATCAAAACTAAACCAATTCATTCAAATGTTTCATTACAATTCGTTGATTCTAGGTGGCAAAAAATGGAACGACAACATTCAAACAAATGATAGATTGTTAACATGTAAAGGGACAAAAACGTTTTGCAATATGCATAATTTGAAATCCTAATCAAGGCTAGATGTGGACCAACAATTCAAATAATTAACAACGATGAATAAATTAGACATATCAGATATCCAAGCCTGTCATTTTAGATATGCAACTTATGGTGACACAGTCTTTCATTATGTCCACTATGAAAGGATTCAAAACTAGATGAAATAAATGTTTTGTCTGTTTGCCTTTTGTTAGGTGACACATGAGAAAAATTCACATGCCAAAAGTTCCACCCAACATTCCCTGTTTATCTTATTCATGTCATCAACCACAGACAATGTTGTTTGTAGTCTGTTTTTGTACAAAGCACTTACGTCTGTAGATATAGCAATTTCATGACCGTGTTGATGGGTTTAACAGTTTACTCAATACCACTAACGATTGATGACGTGATGACAAAAGTGCTGAAGCGTTTGCTTCTTTGTTTGCTCGTTTCTTTGTTTGTTTGTCTGCCTGTTTGCTTGCTTGTTTGTTTGTTTCTTTCTTTCTTTCTTTCTTTTTTCTTTCTTTGTCATTTTTAGACACCCTTTTATTACTGGCCAAGAAATAAAATAAGAATAAATGACCTGAACTGCTCTCTCTCCTCTCTCTCTTGTGTGTGACACACAAACACACACACGCACCCATATACACACACGCACATATACAGACACCATACTTGTACAGACACATTGAAATACACAAACACACAAACAAGCTCACACACACACACATACACACACACATATATATATATATATGTATATATATACATACATATGTATCTATATAATATACATATTCCTTTTGTCTGTCCATCCAGGACCAGACAACATTACTGCAGAGATGATTGAAGCCCTGGAGGAATTTGGCATAGAAAAAATAACAGTCCTCCTAAATGAAATTTATGACACTGGAAAAATCCCCAAAGATATGTCAAAATCAATTTTCATTGCACTTCCAAAGAAGACAGGGGCTATAGAATGCGAACTCCATCGCACAATCAGTTTGATGAGTCATGTAACAAAAATCATCCTGTTAAGAATAATCATGATGAGGACAAGGAACAGAATCAAAAGAGAAACAGCAGAAGAACAGTGTGGATTTGTGGAAGGGAAAGGAACTGTTAATGCCATATACATCTAAGAACTATCATAGAGAGGTCAATTGAGATGAATAAGGATTTGTGTTTATGCTTTGTTGACTATACCAAGGCTTTCGATCGAGTAAGACATGAAGAATTGATCAACCAACTGGAGAGACTCAGTGTTGATGGAAAAGATCTACGAATAATCAGGAATATGTACTGGGAACAAACATTTGCAATGAGAATAGAAAACAATATAAGCTCTTTCCAAAACATCAGAAGAGGAGTCAGACAGTGTTGTGTTTTGTCACCAGATCTGTTTTCACTTTACAGCGAAAACATCATGAGAAACCTAGAAGAAGACCCTGGATTAAAGGTTGGAGGAAAAATGATAAACAACATTCGATACGCAGATGACATCGTGCTAATTGCAGAAAGTGAAAGGGACCTACAAAACCTTGTGAATATACTAGAAATAGAAGGCAAAGGTAAAGGGTTGGAACTAAATAGCAGGAAGACTGAAGTCATGGTGATCAGTAAAAAACATGAAATCTCCTCATGCAAAATAACAGCAAATGGCACAATCTTGAGACAGGTTGATAAGTTTAAATACCTGGGAACAATCACTTCAACAGACGGCAGATGCACATCAGAAATAGCCAGCAGAATCGGCCAAGCTAAAACAGCATTTAAGAAGATGACAAGCATTCTTACCTGCAAATGCCTATCAATTAACATCAGGAAGAGAGTTCTTGAATGTTATATAGAACCAATACTGTTGTACGGTTGTGAGACGTAGACACTCAACAAGCAAAGCCAGAACAAGACTGAGGCAGCCAAGATGTGGTTTCTAAGAAGAATGCTCAGAGTTCCATGGACAGCAAAGAAAACAAACGAGACAGTTTTGATGGAGGCTGACACAAATAGATCATTCATAAGGAAGATTAGGAAAAGACAGGCAACATTTTTAGGCTATTTCATGAGGAAAGGGGATTTGGAGCACCTGGTCACAATGGGAAAGCTGGAAGGAAAGAGAGCACCAGGTAGACCCATGGAGAAAATACTAGACGGACTTGCAGAGTGGCTGAAGACAAGGAAGGTGGAGGAGATGCTTGAGGCAACAAGAGATAGAGACAGATCGAAGTCCATGATCGCCAACGCTATGCGGCAGGGCACCTGATGATGATGATGATGAATATATATATATATATATATATATATAATACACATACATACATACATACATACATACATATATACATACATACATGTACACACGTATGTACATACATATATATGTATGTATGTATGCACACGCGCATGCGCGCTTTGTCAATGATGAAAACAACTACGATTACAACACAGAATAAACAATTAAGCAAAGTATAATCACTATCAAATGAAAACAGATTTCTTTGGGAAAATACACCATGGTAGACACACCAACTTCACGCCAGAGTTGGACAGTCTCAGTGTATCAATCAGTTTTTGTTCTTCTTTCAGTCAAATCTGACATAATCACAAATCAAACCACCATCAACATCACCATCAACAACAACAACGCTGCTCGTCGTCTGAGTTTGAGTGACATTTGCCCTGGTGTGGAATATCTTTATAACAAACCCAACATCACCATCCAGGGGTCAATGAGTCAAACTGTTGTAGTTTCGATGACTTTACAAGGCACCAGGGAGTGAGGTATGGGAGATGTAGAAATGATGGAATATACTGCAAATTACATGTAAAGGCACCACAGGGTATGTTTATGCGTGCTCATGTCCAGAGATTACACTATACGTGTAGGCCCAGATTTTGGCAACTATGGGCATTCACTCAAAGGGGCAAAGATATTTTATATATGTTATGCTGTCAGTTTTCACTTAAAGAAATAGTTATTGGCATATTCAAAAACAGCTTGTACTTGAAATATTATGGCCTTCCTGCAGCCATGATCAGAATTGAGGTAACTGACGATCATGCTTTTCTCTTAGGATACATATCAACGTATTCTGGCTATATGATATCACCACAATGGGAAAGGCACCCGTTCAATATTTCCTTTGAACTACTAGCACCCTTAGGACATATCACTATGGTCAGCTTTCAGATAGAGTATCTGGAATACAAAAATTATAATAACCGTGCATGCTTAGAGTTGATGTATGGAGAAGCAGTTACGCATCATCAAAGAGTTTTACAGGTGTGTAGCGCACACGACACGCCAATAACTATCATCCCCTCATCTCGTCTTCATATTCAGTTACGTGTTTCAACAAATGAGGATAAAAGAAAAACAGCATTATACCAGAAAATGTTTTTTTCTTTTCACTCTGAATCTGATCCACCAAAAAAGCTCCCGACTGGCCATTTCAATTGTTCTCTAGATCACTATTCCAGCTTTCAACATCACCTGGATTGTAACCTGAAAACAGAGTGTGAAGATGGACAGGATGAAACAGAACACTGCCCCTTCAGTAGTCCTGACTGTCAGGGTCTTGTAGTTTCACGTAACAAATGCTTCCAGTATGTATTCGGAAAACTATTGGGTTATCGAGCAGCAAAACTCACATGTCAGAAAAAGCATGGAATACTTGCTTCAATGAAAACACCGGAACAGTTCAACACCTTTGTACATATATTTGGAAGAAAATGCCATTTTGAGACCATAGCTTATACATCGGGTTGGCAGTCTGTGCCCTTAATGTACAGTAAGTTTCGTAAATGGTATGACAAGACAGTCATCTATAACATTGATCACATTGACAAATGGTATAGACACACGTTGTCAAGGATTTTCAGTGTTGCAATCATTAAAGGCATGGTGCATCAGGAAAACGTAGATCCAAGAACAGTGCAATTATCGTATGTGGTGTGTGAAAGAAAGCTGAAATCAGGCAACAGTGTTATTTCTGTCAAAACCATTGAATTTCCTGATTCGCATTTTCTTCATTCGATCTTCACACAAGTGCCACAGATCATATGCAAGTGTCCAGATGGCCATGTGACACACACATTTTTGTCATGTGACCTTTACAGTCACTGTGGAAAGAGCATATTTTCGGAGTTTTGTGTGACTTTGAGATCAAAGAACAATACATCTGGCCTCGATGGGGAAAGCAATACTTATACTGTTACCATGTTTAAATGCAGTGATGACATAACAACAATACCTTACACTCTAGTGTGTGACTTTAGACACGACTGTCCAGATTATAGTGACGAGTGGTTTTGTATGATTCCTCCTTGTAATGGTTTTGTTTGCTTAAGTGGTCAGTGTGTAGTATACAGCCAACATTGTGATGGATTTTCAGGTTGTCTAGACGATTCTGATGAAGCCGACTGCACTCAAGGCAATGACCAGCACTATGAGGAAAAAAGAAATCAGCGACTTTTGATCAACCTAGACGGAACAGGCTATTTCACTCAACGGATTATGAAAGATGACAAGTCTTGTCCTAACACTCATTACTGGTGTACAGAAGACTGGATGTACTGTCTCCCTATCTACACTCGCTGCAACGGATTTTCTGACTGTACGTATGGTGAAGATGAACAAGACTGTGAGACAATAACATGTCCTGGTTTCTACAGATGTCGAACGTCCAGTGTCTGTGTGCATGGAGATCATCTGTGTGACGGTTGGGGACAATGTCCACAGAGGGATGATGAATGGTTGTGTGACATTGACTGTCCTACAAGCTGCCAGTGTCAAGGTCACTGTTTCCTATGTTCAAAGCCTTTCTCTACTGACTTCTTTCCTCATCTTCGCTACCTGGACGCCACAGGCTCTGGGATGACGTTGACTAATGTCAGTAGCAATGCTTATCTTACTTGGCTGAGTCTTTCACACTGCTCCCTAGATGATATTCCAAACGTAAGGCTGTCAAACTTACAGTATCTTGACCTGTCTAGTAACCAACTGAAAACTGTCAATCTGAATGCGTTTATGGTATTATTAAATCTAAGGGTGCTAATTTTAGCAAACAACCCGCTTCACTCATTGACAGATACATTGTTTAATGTTTATTACTCATTAGGAACAATAGACCTGTCAAGAACACAATTTCAATTATTCAACAATAAACTGTTTACATATTTACCTTATGTGACGCATTTAAATTTGTCATTTTCTGCTATTACAATCATTTCACATAGAGACCTTAAGAATACACCAGTACTGGCTCTATTAGACATGAGAGGAAATCCAATCAACAACTTTGATCGTAATTTTTTGTCAGAGTCAAACCATTTAAGAAGTCTCTTTTCTTCAAACTTTAGATTTTGCTGCATGGATTTACTTCCTAAACGGTCAGTTGAATTAACATGTTCAGCGCCAGACCCTACATTTTCTACATGTACTAGATTGATACCAACTAACTTGCACAGACTTTTCTTTTGGTTGGTTAGTGTCTGTGCCACATTAGGAAATTTGATTTGCTTCGTGGCTATATTTAAGCTAAAGGAAATGTTTGGACAACATTTTGTCATGTTTCTTGCACATTTCCAGTTTACTAGTATCAGTATGGGAATCCACACCACTATGGTGACAGTGGCTAACGAAGTTATGCTTGGAAATTACATTTATTTTGAAAAGACGTGGACAAAGAGTGTGACTTGTAAAGTGGCTGGTTTTCTGTCCTTTTGTCCAGTGAGGTGCCAGTTGTGATTGTCTGGTTCATGACACTAGATCACATCATCATTCTTTGTTTTGCTTCAACTAAATGGAGATTCAGTACACGTTCAACAACCACAGTTTGTGCAGTAACATGGTCAGTCGGAATTGTGTTGTCAGTGATACCATTTCTTCCTGGACTGTCACACTGGGGCCTTGACAGCCAGTCTGGTCTATGTTGTCTGGATTTATTGGAATGCTATAATTGTAGCCAACAGTTCAAATGGTTCAAAGTTACTGTTGTATTAAACTGTGTATTGTGTTCAGTGGTTGTGGCTGGTCAAATCATCATACACGGAAAAACACCAACATATCTAATTGTAGCTGATCCAACCAAGAAGCCTGTGTATTGTGCAGTCCGTCTGTTGATAAAAATCGCCGTGACGAATGTTACGTGTTGGTTTTCATTTGGCCTGACCAGTGTGCTGATCTTGTGTGGTGTTGCTGTTTCAGACAAGCTACATGTTTTCATGTTTGTGTTCATGTTGCCAATGACTTCCACACTCAGTCCACTGCTGTCAATGTGGAGTGTTGTAACACAGCAACAACAACAGGCCCAAGAAGAAAAAGTGTTACACATGTTGAAATTACGACTCTCTTTGTCAGGGAAGGATCGGTTAATGAGGCACTGAATAATCTTATTTACTTTGGTGTGATCAGAAACTGTGAAGTGAGAAATTCAGAACGCTGAAATCTGAATTCTCACTAGTATTTACAAACAACAAACAAGTAAACAAACAAAATTGTTTAGATCTCTGTTCTGCCTACCTCCCTCCAAAAATACTTTCAATGGTAGACAAGCCGCCACCAAGCTGGCACTAAGCCTTCCGAAAGGATTAAGATCTAACCTAGGTAGACGAAATTCCTCATACCTGTCAAGGCAGTCCATGTAGAACAGGAAAACTTTGATTTCAATCTACGAATTGACCAGCCTTGTGCAATATTCCTACGATGCATCTGAGGAGGGGTTTTCAGTCAGAGGCTTGAAGATGGAGACTCTGAACAACAAAGCTTTACTGCTGAAGCCATTCTTTACGTGACAGTTACTGTCTCTGTGGAATTATGGGGACCAGTAGGCGAGAAAATGGGGAGAAAATTGCATGGCTTGTCCACATTTTACAACTTCCTGTGCTGTTCAGGAATACTGGCTAGCCTGAGCAACAAAGCCTTCAAAGGGTGGAGTGTGACATGATAGGTACACCACCAGCTAGAAAGACATAGCCAACAACAATGAGTGCTGTTTACAACGCTGCAAACAGGACACAATCACATCTGAACAGTGCAGAGCTGCTGCTACTGAACAGAAAAGAGACCAGTGGAAGCAATAACACTCAGGGTGGCAAGACTGTTTCACAAGCAACACCTGTGGAAAAACATGTGTCTCCAAGACTGACTTTTTGTGTTACATGAAGACTTAGACCAGGTGATGAGGACCAGAGCACCTATTTACACATCAGATCAGCAAGAGTGTCCATCTGCATCATTATCAAGTCATCATTGCAGTGAACATAAATATTTATATCTACCATGGTTCCAATTATTTTTTCTTTAAATCTTTATGTGTAAATCCTTTTGATTCCATCCATGATATTTATTTCACCTAAGTTTTAAGAGTC
>JAPXFY010005194.1:10000-15631 GCA_030674185.1 Monoplex corrugatus | reverse complement strand
TCCTTCCAGCTTTCCTTTTGTGACCAGATGCTCAAATTTCCCCCCTTTCCTCATAAAATGGCCTATAAATGTTCTGGGCTTTTAAAAAAGTTTTCTTTTTTGGGGTGTTTCTTCTTGTGCCCTCCCCTCCATCAAGACTGTCTCATTTGTTTTCTTTGCTGTCCATGGAACCTCAACATTCTTCTTAGAAACCACATTTCGGCTGCCTAAAATTTTAAACACTATCACACAAAACCAAAAAAAAAACCCTAAAATCACAAAATTTTGAGGACGTTGGGGCGAACACCACTTACCCGGGAACTTCTGACAAAATTTGAAATCTATTTTCGCGGGTCATAAAGGTTTGTTATTTCCCTCTGTGCACCCAAATCTTGTTTCATATAAAATTTTTTTTCAAGTCAATTTGCCCTGATATTCTAGACTATTGGTTTTGCATCTTTTCATTTTAAAAGGGCCCGGGAAAAAGTGTCAAAAGATAAAAAGGAATCGATTTTCTATATAAGCTGAAAAAACAACTTTTAAATTTTCTACAGCTATATACAATTTTCATCTTCAATTGTGTCTGCTGATGCACAAAAGATTGGCTTCGGCAACAAAGAGAGTATCACCAAAAGTACCCAAAAGTATAGTTTTGGGGAAACTTCCAAAGACCCGAACATTCAGACACTGATAGATGCGAATTGAGGGGAAAAGTAAGATATGGTTCTGACAACTGTTGTTTTTTGCCTACATACATAAAAAAAGCACTTATTTTCATTTGTTATAAATTTATTCCATTTCAGTAAAAAAAAAACCAACAACATTTTCTTCACTCTGGATCTCCGTTCCTGTAGTTTAAAGGGTCTAGCGAATTTTGACATAAAGATTTATTATTACGTGCAAAAAACAAACAAAAAAAACAAGCAAAAAAACATGGCACTGTTTTGGGCCCTTTTTTCTTCCCAAGCTGGGAGGACGAATTACAAAGTGCTTTTTTCGAGAAGTCATTGCACTGAGGTAGTGTAAGATTTCGAATTTTTTTATTACCAAAAAAAATTTTAAAATTTTAGGCAACAACTTTTTTGTTTTCCCTGATGATAGGGGGCTTTGGGATCTTACTTTGACAGCTTAAGGCTGTTTGATTTTTTTCTTGTAACAGTTAAATCCGGGGCATATTTCTTAATTTTGGGGTAAGCGTATGTTTACTTCTATCATTTGACTTTTGTTAAAAAAATTCATTGGAATTTTGGGATTACAACTTTAAGATTAGTAACTTGGGGGTTTTTTTTTGGCTGTGTGTGGTGTGCGTGTGCTGTGCGTGTTTCGGTGCTGTGCGTGTGTGGGGGTGTTTCGTGCGTGCATGCGTGTTGTATATACATATATATATGTTGTGGTGGGGCGCACGTGCGGCGTGTGTCGTGTGGGTTGGTGTGTGTGTGTGTGGTGCACGCGCATATGTGTGTGTAAAACTATCTGAAGCTTTTTTTTTGTGCCTTTTTTCTAACGTAACCAAGAAAAAACAAAAGTGTGGGAGTTCCAGATCTTAGTTTCCCCACCTGCACACAGATTAGCAAAGAAAAATGCTTCTGTTCGTTCGTTATTTCCCTTTTTAAAGTCTATTCATACACGTGCTTTTAGACGATAAAAGCTTCTGTTCGAAACACATAATACTTTTTTTTGCACCCTTTTTAATTTTGTATAAAACCCCACAAAACACACACACCACACACACACACACACAAAACACACACAACACAACACACACACACACACACACACACACACACACACACACACACACACACACACACACACAACCCCACGCACGCACACACACACACACACACCACACCCAGAGATTTAAGAGCCACCGACTCACCACATCATTTATTGACATTTTTCAAGGTATTCAAGGAGAGCAAAATGTCAGTGGAGACAATGTTACCATAGACGGAGAAGTAAAAAATTTATAGATGAATAACTAAACACATTTATAAATATCAGAGAAGTAATACCGAGATAATTTCAATATGTGCGGGGAATAAATACATTTTTTGTAGTCCCCTCCCCCCCTTTGGGTATAAATAAACTTGCATCACACAAGTAAACCACAAACGATGAATTTTAGGGGTTTTAAAGGCTCAAAAGTATCACACCAAAAACAATCGATTTAGTACATAAATTTGAATTTTTTCAAGAGAGATTCACGGCTCTCAGTTTTCCTGATACATATCTCTTCCCAATGTCCCGCCAGACTCTTTGAGTCCCGCATGCAGCCCCCTCCCCTCAGGAGACAAATGAACAAATCACTAATTCATGCAGTCACACACGCCAATGATAATATGCACATTTATTAGAGGACATGATACGTGTATCAAAGTTCAGCAATGCTGGTGCAGTCCAAAAATGAAAGTTCTTTTTTTGTACAGGTCACACCTCAGAAGTTTTTTTTTGCCTCGTTAAAGTTGAATTGGAGGGGATTTTTGTTTTGTTTACAAGGATTTTTTTACACAAAGGAAATTTTCCCTGTAAACACGTTTGCTCCTTTACGGAAATCAAAGTCCATAATGCACGATATAGGGGTTCACCCTCCCAAAATTACGGGGCCATAATGCATTGATATTGTCCTGGTTCCCCTCTCCAAAAAACTTACGTGTTGTGCAGCGTTAACGGTTCCCCCTTCCAAGAAATTACCTGTCAAAAGCAGCGATATACGGGTTTCCCTCTCCAAGAAATTGGGGGCAATGCAACCAACACGGTTCCCTCCAAAAAACTACGTGTCGAATGGGGGCGATATGTTGATTGCCCTCTCCAAAAAAAATCAGGGACCAAAATGCAGCAATATACTGGTTGCTCTCTTCAATGACGCGGCATGATTCACGTAGGTGAGTTGACCCTCCGGGGAAATTTTGGGGCCATACTGCAGAAATACATTGGTTGACCAAAATCGTTATGTTCATAATTTCTTTGGGGGTTGCCCTTTTCCAGAGAAATCATGCGGCCATAATGCAGCGATACATATACAGTGTATTACAATTCAATAAAATAAGAACCGTATCAAAACTATCCACCAGTTACATATAAGTGATTTGCACCTCTCAAAGGAAATCGCGTGGCTATAGTGCTACGGGGATTGACTTCCACGGTAAACCATTTCTCATATGGGGCCACCACCTTTTTTTTTTTCGTATCATGTCCTTTGCTGTGCAGGAAGTTTTTTTTCCTCCCGAATTTTGCCAGGGACAACTCTTTTTTTGTCACCGTCTCCGTGGTATGTAGTTTGCGCAACAGACTACCGACTGAAAGGTTTGCGGTTTTAATCCCCGTCAAACCTTCAAAAATCATTGTGGGGTTTTTCGGCTCCAACCAGCTCCTGTCCCGAGTTGAGCGTGCTCGGGCTCGTTGGGAAGACAGACCCCACAGTCGATTTTTTTTCCACTTCACGGTGCTCTTGAGCGTTTTCTCTCAAACTCCTGCCCATAGGGGTCGAAAAATTTTTTGGGCTTGGTTGACGCAGGATTGTTATGCAGTAAGTTTAGGTACAGCCTTCGCAGTCTCAATCCTAATGGAACTCCGGTCTGGTTATCATCATCTCATCTCATCATCATCATCATCTCGATTATAAAAACTGTGCCGCTTCTGTGGCCATTTGGGGACTAGAACATGTATTTAAAAGTACAGACAGACAACGGGTCTCTTACGTTGCGAATGCATGTTCGCACAGTACATTGAGATCATCTTTTTCATTTTACGGAACCAATTTTCATTATACTTTCTTTTTATAACATCTTTCCCCCCTGGTCCCTCTTACACTTACGTTTTTTTTTTCAGTTTTAAAATAATGTTTCAAATTCAAACTTTTAAAATATTTTAAGCATCAACACACACACATGCACCACGCGCGCACACCACACTTTATGTACATATATATATTATATATTATTATATACTTTACATAAATTATATTATATGTTTATGTATATATGCACACATATACATATATTATCACATCATAATGCCAATGATCGACACACTTGTTTTTCCACCCATAAAAAGAACACGTTCACACGAAACCCGACTTGAGCTTAGCCTCTGTTTCATGTTTTCAAAATTAGAACAAAAAAGTTGTGAAGGACATTTTATGAATGGCCTTGCTCCCACACTTCGAAAGCTCAACTCAAAACAGAGACTGCGCTGCACAAAAACAATGCTTCATTTGTTCTTCTTTCATCACCCCCTACATATATTTACAAATTCAAAAAAAACAATGAAATAGTTTTGAAAAATATCCACCAGATAAATATTAAGACTACTGATTTTATTCACAATTATTTCCAAAAAGGTTTGTATCGGTTTTAGTGATGGAGAAAAAAAAAAAAATCTTTTAAAATTTAGAACAAAAAACGGGGTCAATGCTTTAAATGGGAATAATTAAAGACTTTGCTGTGCACAAATATATAGCATTTGGCTTTATGGTTGAACGAGATGTATACAAGACAGTATCACGTACAAATATGCAAACAGTTGAACAAGATGCTATTTTTAAAGGACTGTTTACAAGCAAAGTACACAAAGTAAAACAGGGACCCATCATGTCAAAACGCTTTACAATGAAGAATACAAACTACATAGACACCCAATAACCTATACAACAGCATACAAATAAAGTTTACAACGGGTACTCCCCGTCGCAAATCACTTCGTGGCAAAGTGTGTTTACACATTATACAAACCAACTCAACGAAACCTGTACTCATTGCTTTAGTTCATCACAACAAAGTACACAAACCAGCCCGGAGTTTAGATGCTGACAAGTACTTTCTGTTTCCCGCCCAGAATACAACGTGCAAAAGCACATACAAATCAAAGCCGTAAACAAGACATCATCTTTACACAAGGGCTTTGAAACAAGATTGTGTTTACAAACTGCACAAACAGCCAATATATGGTCTTCCAAACAGTTGAAAACAGGTACTCGTCGTTTATAAAATCACAACGATTTTCAAACAATACGAACAGTCTACAAGGTTGACTACAGGCACTCGTGGCTTCAATGATACACAATAACACTTTGTGCAAACACACCCTATGCAAAACCTATGCTGATATCTTTGGTTTCACACACACACATACACACACACACAACACTTTACATAAAACCCACACACACACACACACCACACACACACACACACACACAAACACACACACACACACACACACACACACACATCACGCATATTATTCATCAGTTCATGGGACAATTTAATGACATCTGTGCATGAAATACAACTTATTATTGTAAAACATATTCACACAGTCTTTATGCCACAGACATACAACCACAATTTAAAATTGATGCAGGTAAATGTTTTGGAGTTACTATAACCCCTTTTTTTCGTATGAACTTGTGAAGGCCTCCCTAGAAGGATGCTAGGGTCTGGCTGGGGGTCGACGGAATGGATTGTCAGGACTGGTTACCAGGACGGAAAGAGGTGGTTTGGTTGACCAGACTTGGCTCTCCCGTAACAGGTATTCTCAGCCTTCTCTGGCTTTCCCGTGCAGGTATTTCTCTTCGTTGGCCCCAAATTTTTGCTCGTTGCTGTAGAAGTAAAATAACACCACAAACACAACACACCACACACCCCACAC
>JAPXFY010005194.1:0-7500 GCA_030674185.1 Monoplex corrugatus | reverse complement strand
ACATAAACTAAACATTCTTTATGTTTATGCATACTCACTATTTTTAATAAAACAACATTTTTATCTACCAATAAAATAACCAAAACACATGTATCTAGACACTAAGCACATACACACAAGGCCTACTTTAGACATTATAGCGGTATGTATGCAAAGAAAACAAACGAGACAGTCTTGATGGAGGCAGCACAAGTAGATAAACTCAAAAGAAGATTAGAAAAGACAGGAAAACCTTTAGCCACTTTACAAAAAAAAAAGGGGTTTGGAGCACCTGGTCACAACGAGAAAGCTGGAGGGAAAGAGAGCACCGGGTTTAGACCCAGGGAGAAATGCTAGAGGGACTTGCAGAGTGGCTGAAACGAGGAGGATGGAGGAGATGCTTGGGGCAACAAGAGATAGAGACAGATGGAAGTCCATGATCGCCAATGCCATGTATGCAAGACGAAAAGATAGCAACAACGAGAAATGGATTTCATTACAGAATTTTATCAAGAAGAAAATTTGTAGACTGTTTTCCTTGGAGGATTTTGTTTAAGTAGTGGTTTGTGAAAGCGAGTTGGGCAGCTCATTACAAAGACTAATACCTGAAAACGAAAAGTTGACCTGGGAAAGGTCAAGTCTTGGTTTGGGGTTGGTTGAATACAGGTGTAAAATAGGATTGCTATTTTTTCGGGTTTGGCCTCCTGGTGCAGAGCTGTTTGTAGAGCAAGTTTTAATGTTTTTGGGTAAACTTAAGATACGAAGTTAAGCTCACACAGAGCAAGCAAGAAGTAGAGAGACTAGGAGAGAGAGAGGGGGTGGAGGGAGAGAGAGAGGGAGGGAGGAGGGGAAAGTGGGACAGAGGGACAGAGAGAGACAGACTGGGCCAGAGAGAGAGAGAGAGAGAGAGTTGGCCACACATATAGAGTGGGACAGAGAGAGGGGGAGGACAGAGAGAGGAACAGAGAGAGAGTTGGACAGAGACGAGAGTGGGACCGAGAGAGAGAGAGAGACAGACAGGAGACAGAGAGACAGAAGAGCAGAGGCAGGACGAGACAAAGAACCGACAGACGACAGACATACGATAGACAGAGAGAAACGAGAAAAGGGACGGACGGAAAGAGAAAGATCGGCAGTTTTTTTCCGTAACCAAAATCTGCCCGGATTTTGGGACTACCTCACTCTTCCTTTTCTTATATGGTAGAATTTGGCCCCAAAGCAGTCTTACCTGTACACCCAACTTGAGCGTGATGGTTGAGAGGTGGAGATGGGAAATGTGATCAGAGTCTGGGTTCGTCGAAAATCATTCTGGATGTGTCAGGAAGCGTCAGGGTATCTCCTGAGACTCCGCTCTGTAGACAACAAACGACAAAAATCTACTATTGTTTTGTTGGAATCATGAAATCATGCGTTTTTTTTTGCATTTCATATACAAGTGGCTTTTGAAAAAAAATTGAACTCGTGGGATTTTTATGTTTTTTATTACTCACCGTTGTTAGTGTTTGTTTGTTTGTTTGTTTGTTTGTTTGTTTGTTTGTTTGTTTGTTTGTTTGGTCGTTGATGGTCGGGTTTTTTTGGTTGAGTGATTAGTTATTTCCTTGTCTGTTGTTGTTGGTTTTTTTTTTTTGTTTGTTTTGTTTTGGTTTTGTTTTCTTTTTTTACTTTTGGTACTATTTTTGTTTCAGAAAAAAATCGCCATGGAGTAATAACAATGACCTTCATTAATTATGGAAATATTGTCATACTTATCAAATAATGTCCCGTAATCACTTGAATAGTTTCCAGTTTCAACCATACAAGTCAGACTCCTATGCACTATTTCATTTACTGTTTGTGACATAAAAAGTTGAAGGATCTTTCATAATCTGAGTGACTACTGGACAAGATGTTAAAGACCTCAACTTCTGTCGGTGCCAGCATTATGAGGGTGGTGCCCAATTCCTCCTCCTCGCTGCTTCACTTTAAATTAACTGTCCCCTTTATCTTTCACTCCCGCACCCTATCTACCCGCTGAAAAAAAAATTTAAAACTTTCACTCCCTCACTTTATCCACCAGCTGACAACACGGGGCGCTGGCGGATAGAGCGAGGGAGGGCAAAGAGTTAAGACAAGTATCCAAGCTAAAGCATGAACTTAATCAACATCTTTTTTTGCGGCCACTCTCGATCATACGGAGCCTTTGGGTTTCGGGATCAAGTGATTTAACTTATGCACCAATTTCTCATATTCGTGCTCATTAACCCTATTATCAAAATCTGGTTTCCATCTGACAGATCTTCGTTTTCGGAAGTAGTGCCAGGCCCCACTCAAGTCATCCGCCTGCCCAATGCACAGACGACTTTCTGTTGTCGCCCTGTCCGGTGTGATTTTATCCATAACGCTCTTGAAGCGATTTGTCTCGTGAACCTGGTGACTTGACCTGGATTGGTTTTCTTTGTCTTCCTGCCAACCATGCCCGTCGCTGATGTTGTGTGGGTGGTCTACTTGCTTCCAAATGTTCTCCGCTTTTAGACACAAGATTTCAGAATGGTCAGGTAAAGATTTTCCATAATTTGAGTGGTGGTATAGAATCAAGGGTTTTTAAACACTTGAATGTCTCATGGAAGAGGATTATGAGGATGGTGCAATATCATCTTCCTCGTTGTTTTATCTTCTCCCTCCGTAAAGAGGGACAGATACTCTACACAACTGTTCGTTCGTTATTTCTTTTAACGTCCATTTCACATATGTGCTTTTAGACGATGAACAGGGTGGTGCGTTTAAACCAAACACGAATCTGGCCACAAAGTATACCTGCCAACCATGCTTGATCTTGCTTATCCCGGTTTTTTTTTTTTTCTTTTTTAAGGGAGGATGGAGTGATAAAATCATAATGCTATTCCATTCCTCCCTTTTTTCCCTCCCGAGATTAACCCTTTGACTCCCCTACTGTCCACCGGCAAACCTGCGTGTCATCCACGCTAGCAAAGCAAAAACTTAACCCTTTGACTCCCTCACCCTATCAGGCTGCAGGAGTCAAAGGATTAAAACATTTAACGGTAATACTGTAAGTAAAGCACTTGGAACAATTCCGCTGAAGACGGCACCAAATTTTTGCTAGTGACAATGCTTTCAGCTTACATAACATGGAAAAAAAGCTGTCCTGATTTTAAACTCTAAGCATTTGGTTGGGCTTTAAGCAACAATAACAAACAATAGAAAACAAGTCAGTTTGGCTTCCAATCATTTGTATAACTCTTTCACTTTTCTCCATAAAGAAATAGAATGAGCTACACAAGTTTAGAGAAACGCCACTGGAGTTCAGCATGTCTACGGAAATTTGTTTGGCTGTCCTTATTTCATTTGTATACCAAAGTGCAGATGGACGGCCAGACAGAATCCCGGTGGTCGGGGATTGACCTCACTTGACGCTGGGGCAAGACAGAGTGTAATGCCCAGCAAGATCGGGGAATCTGACCCAAGAGGAAATAATTCACAAACTTCAGTGAGAAAGTTTTAACGTTGTTGCTTTGGTGGCAAACTCATCAACTTAAAAGAAACAAAATTATTTCTGAGAAAGTGATATCATTTGTTATATAATATTGAAGGTATAAAGCGTGCTAAATGGTTATATTCATAAAACGACAATCGTAAAAGTCAACCCGAAAGCTCATGCAAATATGTTTTTATTCAAAATGTAGAAAGTTGAGTGTAAGGATGGTTAAAAGTGTTGGAGTATATTCCCTTGCCAGAATGGATCACTGAGATCAGTAATAAACTGTATAACTAGGCCCCGAAATACATAAACCCAAAAAACGGGGGAAAAAGCTAATTGTTAGATTAGATTCAGGCCTCGTACTGGTTTAAAGAAAACCTATAAACACGATACACGCTTGGTACAATGGCTGAAAATGTATCAAATATGGCTCTGAAACAGCACAAATGAATGATTCAGGAGGTTCATCAAAACTGTTAAGAAGAGTCAGTGTATAGGGGAACCTACTGCTCAAGAATGGATCGCCAGAGGTCTATGGCTTGAATGGTGGACTCCGTTTTGTGCAGAGGTTTCCCTGCCTTACTTCCGGTGCTGGCATCATGGCCCCCCCTTGACCCGTTATCCTGACAAAAATAGGTGAATAAACAATAAATAAATAAATAGACGCGACATACATACATTTAAACGCACAAATACATACATACGGGGAAATTTTAATAAGACATGCATTTACTAATACAAATAGTAATTATTTAATTATATTCAGTACCCAGCACAATATTTACAAGCACAAGCTGTTTTTACTGTATAAAGAAAACACCCCTCCCAAATATCACATTTAAGGGTTTGACATAATCCTACAGTCGTAAGGAGTATATTTGTAGCGATTCCCCTACAGCGGGTCAGCTTGTTTCAGAGCGGGAAATCCCACTCCCCTCCAGTGCTGCTCAGTGTCTTCCACAGACCTGAACAGGGTCAGATAAACCCGTTCCTTACTGGCTTTGACTTCAGGCCCGGTTAGCATAGAAGTAGACCATTCCTCTCCAGAATGGCTGCACGGGCTTGCACGAAGGTCTACTTTTATGAGTTTAAAAATTATTTAAAAAAATTTTTGAAGATGCCACCAAAATACTTGTCACTTTCATTATCCTTTCAAAGTCAGATTTTTGTAAATTAAATTTTGTACAGTAATGCAGTCACGTCAATTGCGTGATCATTTAATGGAGCATTACAATTCACTATATTTGTAATGTTTCACTTACACTTGAGGATTCCGGAAACAGTGTACATGTATGTGTGTATAAGATTAATGGTCAGTAGGACATGAAAAGGGTTTCCCGAGGGCATATAGCCGGCTCTGACCAGTTTGAATTTCAGTGTCCACATCATTATGGCCAGATGTAGTAATTTGAATCTCTCTCTCTCTCTCTCTCTCTCTCTCTCTCTCTCTCTCTCTCTCTCTCTCTTCCCTCTCTTCTTCTCCCCTTTTTTTTTTCTTTTTTTTCTCCTTCCTCTCTCTTTCGCCATATACACTCATCTATCTTTCATTTCCCATCGCTCTTTCTCACCTTTCCAGACTGTCGTAGTTCCATCTCTTGAAACCTCTTCTCGAGGCGTCACCTGCAAGGCTTCAAACTGTGTAGCGTCTGTTACGCCCCTGTCACATCCCGCAATGTGAGTTGAAAGATCTGTCATCCCTTTCTGAGGCTGCCGGTGTGAGATCGTGACTCACTCGTGGAGCCCTCAAGAGGTGCCGCCATCATCATGCTGATGAAGCCACCGTACATGGAAGGGTGGCAGGGTTTACGTCATCACGTGTGGAGGCCAGGTGGACAGCTGGGACGTCCCGCTGGTCTGGACGTACGGGTTCTGTCTGAAGTCTCTGATGTGGGGAGGAATGAAACGGTGGTGCCTGTACTGGTTCTGGAACTGCCTTGCGTGTTTAGAGCCGTGGGTCTCGTGCTGGTAGACTGCCTGTATCGGTCAAAGTCTCCTCTGAATCCCCCCGAGCCTGGTTTGTCTCCTCCCCTGTGCCAAGGTAAAGTTCCTTTTTCCATCCGCCCAAGCTGTTCCTCTCCCTCCCCTTCCCTTCCTACACCGTGACTACCGCCTCTGCCGTGTCCCATTTTTTGCCATCTCCCGCTGTGCGGTCGCCGTCCACTTCTGTACCATTCAGAAAGTCCCCTTCAACGTCTGGAAGTCCATATTCTTCAATTCTGCGCTGTCTGTCTGACCCAACTGCCATTTACCTCCTCTGCTTCCGTCAGTCCCCCTGCCACCCACTCCAATAGCACCACTACTAGTTCCTCCGGGGGCCCGAGCTACCTTGGCCACCTCCAAAACCACCAGCACCAGTCCTCCTGCATCTCCGACTCCTTTTCCACTTCTTTTGCTTTCTCTGGTATCTCCCTCTCTTGCGGTGCCACTTCTTCCTTCAAAACTTTCTGTCCTCTGTTTCTTTCTTGCCTTTTCCTTTCCCAGAGCGTCTTGTTTCCTGGATCGCCGCCAGATTTGTCAGTTTCTTGTAAAAGAAGTCAGTTTTCCATATCTCTACTGCTTTATCTCTTCCTTTCCTGATGCTGATGTCTGTCAGATCATCACTAGATTTGTGGCCTTTCCTAGTGCTGTTTGTCTCTCAGCATCTCCATCAGATTTGTCTTTTCCGGTTGTGCTCAGAATCTTGCCAGATTTGTCTTTCCTGACGCAGGCTGTGTTTTAGCATCTCCGACAGTTTACTTCCTCTCCCTAACGCTCTAGCCTTGCAAAAAATCCAACGGTTTTTCTTGTCCTTCCCAGTTTCGGCTTGCTTCGCTTTCCCCTTCTCCCTTACCTCCCTCCCAGTTTCTTCAGTCCTGTTGGAAACATCATGTCCATTCTAGACGCATCAAACTTTCCTGTAGTGTTTTCTCCCTTTCCCTTTACTACCATCTTGTTTCCCTTTCCCGTCATCCCTAACTGGCTGAAGTGGACCGATCTCTGTCACCCACTTTTGTTCTTCTGTCTCTCCGACTTGCCCCGGGTCAGTCTTCTTTGCTCCATTCAGCCTGAAGCTTACACTTCTTACCTTCCTTTACCCTGATGGCTTACATGTCTTGTTTCTCTTACTATGTCGACTTACGTCGTCTCTGCCTTTCCCTTTACCATGATGACTTAATCTTCTCTGGTTTCTCTTACTATGTCGACTCAATCTTCTCTGCTGCAATTTTTCTCTGTTTCTCTTTTTCTTATGTCGACTCAATCTTCTCTGCTGCCATTCTTCTTCTGTTTTCCCTACTATGCCGACCACATCTTCTCTGCTGCCCTCTTCTCTTTTTCTTACTATGTCGACTCAATTTTCTTGCCCCTCTTCTCTGTTTTTTTACTATGTCACTCACATCTTCTTGCTTTCCCTTTTCCATGAGACTTACATCCTCTCGTTCCCTTCACCCCCATGGCTGACTCGTCTGTTTCTTTTTTACCATGCGGTTTGCATTTCTCTACTGCCTTTATCCTGATGACTGACGTCTTCTCTGCTTCCCTTAGTCTGTCGACTTTTGTCTTTTTGCTTTTCTGTCTCCGGCTTTTGTTTCTCTGTTTTCTGTCTGGCGGCTTTTGTCTTGTGGGCCACCACCTTTCTGCTCCTTCCCCCGTGTTCTGTGTTTGGCCCCTTCACTGCTGCTCCTTCATGGTGCCCTGGGTTTTTAGGAATAGAAGGCATGCCCCTGTCCCCCGTTGTGCCGGAATCAGGAGAAGTTCCCCGTTTTTCTGAAAAAACAAAAAAATTTCTGTTTGAAGGTTGGTTCCTGTCTGATGTTTAAAAGGTTGTGACTGCTGTCCCTGTTTTGTCCGGTTTTCTTCCAAATTTCCCTTCCATCCAGAGCCCTTTTTCAAGAAAGTTGTGGACATGATTACTACGGCAGAGGATCTTTCCCTCTGTCTGGCTTCTCGACTGACGTTACATGTTCTACAATTAATATAGGAAAAAAAGGGTTTTTGAATGTTATATAGAACCAATATGTTTTACGGATTGAGGCGTGGACAGCAACAAGCAAAGCCAGAAAAAGATT
>JAPXFY010005193.1:12500-15634 GCA_030674185.1 Monoplex corrugatus | reverse complement strand
TATCAACCGGGGAAATGCATCAAACCTGGGACATATAAAACCCTTTGGGATGAAATCGAACCTGGGAGAATCGAACCTGGGTTTCATCGAACCGGGAACGTATCGAACCCTGGGATGTATCAAATCTGGGACGTATCAAACCGGGAAGTATCAAACCCTTTGGGATGCATCAAACCCGGGGACGTATCGAACCTGGGATGCATCGAACCTGAGATCCCAATCAAATTTTGGGGACGTATCAAAACCCGGGGATGCACAAACCGGGAACACATCAAACCCTGGGATGCTTTGAACCGGGGGGACGTATCGAACCTGGGACGTTTCAAACCCTTGGGATGTATCGAATCTGGGACGTACCCGAACCTGGGACGTATCAAACCGGGGAAATGAAATCGAACCGGGGAACATATCAAACCGGGGATGCATCGAACCTGGGACATATCGGACCTGGGATGCATCGAGCCGGGGACGTTTCGAATTTTGGGACGAAAATCGAACCTGGGACGTATCAACCTGGGACGTATCAAAACCGGGGATGCATTGAACCTGGGACTTTTTAAACCTGGGACGTATCGAACCTGGGACGTATCGAGATGTACCTGTCCCAGTTTTCCCCCCAATGAGCCGTCGGCACTTTCGACTCTAGACCCACCTTTTTTCGGATAAACCGCGGCGTAGCGATGCAGCTAACTACAAAATTTTATTTACAGGACTGGTTCCGGGAAATTTGTAAGGAAAGCGGCGAGTGTCCTAAAACCCCAGAGAGTGTTGAAAGGTCACTGCGTGTGCGAGACAACCACTTTTTTTGCACGTGCTAATCACAACCACTCACACCAGCCAGTAAATAGAGGGGAACATGCTCTGGGAGATTGGGAAACTTGGTGCCACAATACCAGTAAGGGGGGTTTTGGGGGAGAGACGGGGTGGGGGGGGGGGGGGTTGGGGGGCAGGAGGTTTTGAAAAGGGGCGTTTGCTTCCGAGGGGTTTTCGTTTTCCCCCTCTTTATGCGTTAAGTCTTTGGGGGGGGGGGGGGGTTTAGAAATTTTTCTAATGATATGTTTTTCCTCTGGTTGGAGGACAGAGACAGATGGACAGACGGGCAAACGAGAGAGAGTGAGTGATTTAGATCAGTTTATGGTGTTTGTCTGTGTATGTATGTATTTGACAGACATCAAATGGGTGAGTATCGGACTTCCAATCTTCTCCACCCACCCCCACCCCCACCCCCACCCCCCCGCGTGGGGATGCTGGGGCTCTATTCCCCTTTCTGGAAATTATGTGCTAGAAATTTCCTCTTTTCTGTCACTCTCTTTGTTTCTGCCTTATTTGTTTGCTCTTTTTGTTACTTCATCCTATTATTTTCTGCCTTGCTAGTCCATTCACCTAGCTGTATGTGTTCGATAAAGTCTTACGTACTTTCTCTTAGTATTGATAATTGGGTACATGTATTAAGTGTATTTTTGGCTCTTGGGAGGTGTGAGATATGCTGAAGCAATTTTTGGTAATTTAGCCCCCCCCCCCCCCCCCTTTTTTTTTTTTCTTTTTCTTTCTTTTTTTTAATTTTTTTTTATCTATGTTTCAGTGTCCCTCATTCATGTTTGAATTTGTATTCAGGTGTGTTTTTTAAATATCCCCATGTGCAGAGTGGTCAGCACCAAGGACCAGTCAAAAGGTTCTGGGTTTGAACTTCCCAGACATGTCCAACCCTTGGATGAAGGGTGTTTTGTTTGTTTGTTTGTTTTTGTTTTTCATTTTGTTTTGCTTTTCTTTGTTCTTTTTCGTGTGTTTTTGTTTGTTTGTTTGTTTTTTGTTCTTTTCCTTTCGTTTTTGTTTTTGTTTTGATCTGACATGTGTTCAAAATGGCCAAGTGCCTAAACCCCATTACGTTTATAAGCATACAAGATATCAACTACGCATGTTAAAGATCCTGTACGTCATGTCAGTGGCTGGCCTATGGAAACGTGAAAACACCCACCAGGCAAACAAGGGTATGTTTGAAAAAAAAAGGTTTTTAGGTAATAACTTCTGCTGTTAGAAAGTAAAGGATCTTCATCAATATCACAATTATCCAGGTAAAAAAGAGGGAAAGGTTAAGGTTTAAAGGCTTTTCTATTATTTTTCATCCTGATCACCAGTGCCCTCTTCAGAATCTCTGGAAGTAATGGAATGTGAACAAGGAATAACAGTTTTTAAAAAAAATCTCAGGAGATAATGGGAAAGCCAACAAGCAATGAATGTTTTTTTTTCTAAAAAAAAAAAAAAAAAAAAAAAAGAAAGGATTAAGGTTAGTTAGGGTGTTAGGATATGTGACTAGTTTATCCCTCATTAAAACCAGTGCCCACTTCAGAATCTCTGGAAACAAACAGTTGAACCAAGCGACGACAATTCAAATAAAATTTTCTATAGTTAAAGGAAAAGACAGCAGTCAGTTGGTGTTTAATTAACCTTTTGACTCCCGCACCCTGTCCACCTGCATCCTGTGTATTGTCAATCATGCAAGGTGGTGGATAGGGTGAGGGGCTCAAAGGATTACGTTTTTATAGAGTGAGGGAATCAAAGGGTTGAGTTTTTGCAGTTGGTGGATCGGGTGTGGGAGTCAAAGGGTTAAATTAAAGAAAGAATTTGATCTAGGATTACAATTTGGGACTGTTCCTCGTCAAAACTGATGTCTTCTTCAGAATCTGTGGAAACAAAGGGATGTGAACCAAGAGACGAAATCAAATTGTGTAAACATTTTGTGCTTATTAACAGCAAAGATATCTACTGACAAGGTACAGATTGCATTTCATGTCAATCATACTCTCCAGACTGTCCTTTTTTTTTTTTTTTAAATGTATAGGCTTATACATATAGGGTGAAAAATAGGCACAGAAAATTAGCAAAACCTGGAGTACGTAGTTTTAGGTAAAACGTCTCTTGATTTTAACTACACTTTCTTAAAACAGTACTTTATTTTATGTAGCGCTTTAAGGGTTAAAAATGTTTCTCTTTTAAATTCTGGAGCTAAAGGGGGAAAGACAGCTGTCAGTGGGTACTAAAAAGAAAATGATTCGGATTATTTATGTGTAAGATTTGTGACTAGCCATTAGCATAACCCGTGCCTTCTTCAAAACCTCTAGAAATATAAAGGTCGT
>JAPXFY010005193.1:0-5000 GCA_030674185.1 Monoplex corrugatus | reverse complement strand
AAACAAAAAGGTAACTGTCTTATTATCGTTCCATTCCTTAAGATCGTACTTTAATATTTCCGTACAGCAAACAACGGCTAGTCAGACACAAGTAGATCACTCAAAAGGAAGATTAGGAAAAGAAAGGCAACATTTTTAGGCCATTTTATGAGGAAGGGGGTTTGGAGCACCTGGTCACAACGGGAAAGCTGGAGGGAAAGAGAGCACCAGGTAGACACAGGGAGAAAATGCTAGACGGACTTGCGGAGTGGCTGAAGACGAGGAGGGTGGAGGAGATGCTTGGGGCAACAAGAGATAGAAACAGATGGAGGAGGTCCATGATCGCCAGCGCCATGCGGCAGGGCACCTGATGATGATGATGAAACAACGGCTGCTATTTTTCAAGGACTTTTCATCCTTCAGTTTGATATTTTCTTTGAAGTGAGTCAGCAATATCTTTTTTATATATATATATATATATATATAAAAACTCAGATTTTGATTGAAAAAAATCTTCTGGAAACTGAGAGAGAAAGAACATAAAGCTTTTTTATCACCATTATCATCAGACAGAGACAGACAGACAGACAGATGAGCGGCCTGAGAGAGGAGAGAGAGTAACTGTCTCTGACGGGACCACATGGAACCATCACGATGAGACTTTGGACTTTCGTTCAAGACGGATTCATCTCACTCGGACAATTAATGATAATAATAATAATAATAATAACAATAATATAATAATGATAATGATAATATAATAATGATAATGATGATAGTAATGATAATAATAATGATAATAATAAAAATAATAATAAAGTACATTTTAGGACGCTTGTTCGCTTGGAGAGCTCCAAGCGCCATTACAATTTCTTAAGAAGGCAAGAATATTTACACACTCATCCACAAAACTGCTCATCCGCACGCAAGTAGATCTATATATACACTTATCGCCATAAAAGTATACATATAATATAGATTTTTAACAGGCTTCAGCACTTAAAACCTATGGCATCGGTTACACCTCATCACTTAAAACCTACGGCGTCCATTGAATGCGCGATGTCGCTGTTCACTCAGGATTGTGGAATTTGTGTGTGTGTGTGTGTGTGTGTGTGTGTGTGTGTGTGTGTGTGTGTGTGTGTGTGTGTGTGTGTGTGTGTGTGTGTGTGTGTGTGTGTGTGTGTGTGTGTGTGTGTGTGTGTACTTTTCTGAGCTTCTGATCAGATGACACAAGTCATGGAGAATTGGTGAATCTCTTTTTTCTGTTTTGTTTACATCTGCTGAATGTATGAAATGCTTGTCTGAAATGCTCCACAACCATGATATTTCATTGCACAAATAAGCTCAAAGCATGTCTGAACAAACCTTATACTGTAGTGTAGATAGCCTAAAAGAGGATTAAATTACCTTTCTAACCATACCCTACATGTTGATGTTAGTCATTTGGGGCGCCTGTGAAAATTAATTCAAAGTGGCCTAAAAATGCACGTTTCCAGGGAAAGTAGTCAGTGGCAGGCAGCTGTCACGTTTGCAGGGAAATAGGTCAAATAGCCAGCTGACGATGCCATAGTGTTAACCCTTTGACTCTCTCACTCTATCTACCAGCTTCCTGCTGCAGGAGTGGGAAGCTGGTGAATAGGGTGAGGGAGTCAAAGGGTTAAGTTTTTGCACTTTGTGCGGGACTCAGAGGGTTAACACTCGCCCACCATGCATGCACGCCCGCCTACCGATGACGGGGCATGCACATTGTGCGCAGCAATGTAATATCACGTGCACAGTCAGAGTGGGTGAGGGAGGGACGAGGGGGGGGGAGGCGGGCAAAAACAACATGCACTACTACAAGCATCCGCGCGAAACATTGAGAACAAAAAACAAACAAAACAAAATTCGTGGGAGGAAATACAAAGCAAACTCCCACTCCCTCTTTCCCCTCTCCCCAACCTCTCCCCACCCACCCCCCCAGCCAACCCCCCCCCCCCCCCGATCTGAGGTCAGCTGCACTTTTAGCTCGTTTCCAGGCAGACCTGATCAATAATTGTGACCCCAGTATAAACCCCCCTCCTCCCCACCTCACCCTTACCCACCCCACCCCTGCTTTTTTCCACTTCCCCATCATCCTGCCTCCCTGCCTTCTTCCTCCCTTCCCCCCCCCCCCACTGTCTCATCTCATTCCACTCCCCACTCCCCAACTACCCACATCAATCCCATCCTCTTCATCATCGTCCTCCGCCATGTCCTCTCATACCAGTTTGAGGTGTTTGTGTTTTGTTTTGTTTTTGTTTTCGTTTGTTTTGTTTTGTTTTGTTTTGCTCTCTCTCTCTCTCTCTCACTCTCTCTCTCTCTCTCTGTCTCTTTGTCTCTGTCTGTCTCTCTCTCTCTCTCTCTCTCTCATTTTTTTTTTTTAGAAATTCTGTGACGTTGCATGCATTATGGTAAATCTAGTTTCATCACAGCAGCATTAGTTTGATATATTATGTCCTCTCCCCCTCTCCCCCTACCCCTCCCTCCCCCCTCCCCCTCCCCCTCCCTCCCCCCTCTTCTTTGTTCTTAATGTTTTCCTGTAGGCCTACTTACTTTTTTTCCCCCTTTGATTCTATATCATCTGTGTTTATATTTTCTTAAATTAAACAGAATATTATTGTTGCATCTACTCGTTATATTGCATCTATTCATTATATTGACGTTGTTTTTGTTGTTATTTTTACGGGTTGACATAATGTACACAATGTTTATTTTTCATGTGTCTGCCTTTGTCTCTCACGCTTTTGTAAAGCACATGAGATATGGTATATACATACATATAGACATACAGAGAGACAGAGAGAGAGAGAGAAAGGCAGAGAGAGAGTGAGAGAGAGAGAGAGAAACAGAGAGAGAGAGAAACAGAGAGAGAGAGAGAGAGAGAGAGAGAGAGAGAGAGAGAGAGAGAGAGAGAGAGAGAGTGAGAGAGAGAAACAACGACAGAGACAGACTTTCAGATTTCACATCAGCATTATTGACATTTGTCTCACCCCCTCCCTGTGTGTGTGTGCGTGTGTGTGTGTGTGTGTGTGTGTTGTGTGTGTGTGTGTGTGTTTTGGGTGTGTGTGTGGGGTGTGTGTGTGTGAGTGTACATGTGTGTATGTGTGTGTGTTTATATGTGTGTGTGTGTTTGTGTGAATGTGTGTGTGTATGAGTGTGTGGATGTGTGTGTGACTGTGTGTGTGTGTATATGTGTGTGTGTGTGTGTGTGCGCGCGCGCGTGCGCGTGTGTGTGTGTATGTGTGTGGGTGCATGGGCACACAGCATGACGTCATAAAAATGACGCACAATAAAAATGACGCACAATATTTGTGCATAACATCTGTAATAGCTATGCTTTTGTTGTTTGTCGACATTCTGATTTTACTTGAGAAAGACATTAAAGTGGAAAATTTGACCCCTCTATACAACAAGGTGTTTGGCTGTAGTGCACAGAAAGAGACTTTCAGACTTCATTACTTTGTGATAGTGGGGTTAGACCCCATTCCAACTGTCCCACAGATATACATAAGTCAATACTTTATTACAGCTCATTTTCGTAACATTTTAATGTGATATGGTACATCTGTTCGTTTTTTGTTATTTTTTAATATACTTGTTGTGAGTGTGTAGCCTACAGTACTGTAATCAAGGACTACCTGTGGGGCAGTTGGAATTGGGGTCTAATGCTACTAATCCTTAAAAGTAATGGAGTCTGAAGTCTTGTCTCTGTCGTTGTTTCTGTCTCTCTGTCTCTTTCTCTGTCTCTCTATCTCTGCCTCTTTCTCTCTCTGTCTCTGTCTGTCTATGTCTCTCTGTCTGTGTCTGTGTGGCTGTCTGTCTGTCTGTCTGTCTGTCTCTCTCTCTCTCTCTCTCTCTCTCTCTCTCTCTTTATCTATCTATCTATATATCTATCTATCTCTCTCTCTCTCTTATACATCTATTTATCTATCTGTCTATCTATCTCTGTCTCTCTCTCCCCTCTCTTCTCTCTGTCTCTGTCTCTGTCTCTTTTCTCTTCTCTTCTCTCTGTCTCTCTCTTGTCTTCTCTCTCCCTATCTCTCTTCTCTGTCTCTCTGTCTGTATGTATGTCTCTCCTCTCTCTCTCTCTCTCTCTGTGTGTTTCTGTGTCTCTGTCTCTGTCTCTGTTTTCTCTCTCTCTCTCTCTCCTCTCTCTCTCTCTCTCTCTCTCTCTCTCTCGTTCGATTTTGCCTGCCTCCATCTTCGACAACAAATTCCAAATCGGTCAAACTGTTTTGCTAGCGACAGAGAGAGAGAGAGAGAAAGGAAAGAAAGGATGGTCTGGGGGGGGGGGGGGGGAAGGGAGGGGGGAATCCATTTGGATGGGAAGGGTAGGGGGTGATGGGGGAAAGGTTTGAGCTGAGGTGGGGGGGGGGGGAGGGGCGTGGTGAGAGATAAGGATAATTGAACCCAGTCTTTGATTTCGTTTTTGTGTGGTGATGTGCGGCATGGCATGGCATGGCATGGCATCGTAGTGGAGCTTCCGACGCCCGATGGAAAAGCAGGTTTTGGTGGACGAATGAAACGAGGGGTGATGTCGGGAGAGTGGGGGTGGGGGCGGGGTGGGTGGGGGTGGGGAGAATGAGGGTAAGGGAAAAGAAAGGGTGAGTGGGAAGAAGTGAAGAGAGAGAGAGAGAGAGGCAGACAGAGACACAGACAGAGAGAGACAGAAAGACAGACAGAGGGAGAGAGTGTAATCAATAGCTGTTCAGACTTTATTGTTTCGTGCGTTTCTTTATTTTGCTTGTTTGGTTTGGTTTTGGTTTTCTTTGTTTGTTTGTTTGTTTGTTTGTTTGTTTGTTTGTATTAAGAAAGAGTGCACTTTTGCTCAAGCCTTCTGGTAAAGAAAAAAGACGGAGCGAGGAGGGTTTGGTCCATGAGAGAGACACACACATAGAGAGAGAGACAGAGAGAGACAGAGAGAAAGAAAGAGAGAGAGAGAGAGAGACAGAGAGAGAGAGAGAGACACAGAAAGAGAGACAGAGAGAGAGACAATA